>PVKV010002651.1:53642-163234 GCA_004027835.1 Alouatta palliata | reverse complement strand
TTTTTTCATATGTTTGTTGGCTTCACGTATGTCTTCTTTTGTAAAGTGTCTGTTCATATCCTTCGCCCACTTTTGAATGGGCTTGTTTGTTTTTTTCTTGTAAATCTGTTTCAGTTCTTTGTAGATTCTGGATATCAGCCCTTTGTCAGATGGGTAGACTGCAAAAATTTTTTCCCATTCTGTTGGTTGCCGATTCACTTTAATGACTGTTTCTTTTGCTGTGCAGAAGCTGTGGAGTTTGATTAGGTCCCATTTGTCTATTATGGCTTTTGTTGCCAATGCTTTTGATGTTTTGGTCATGAAGTCCTTGCCTACGCCTATGTCGGGAATGGTTTTGCCTCGGTTTTCTTCTAGGGTTTTTATGGTGTTAGGTCTTATGTTTAAGTCTTTAATCCATCTGGAGTTAATTTTGGTGTAAGGTGTCAGGAAGGGGTCCAGTTTCTGCTTTCTGCACATGGCTAGCCAGTTTTCCCAACTTAGTCAGCTTATCGCAATACCCAATATCTCAATGGCTTATGACATCTACCCTTCAGGAGCCGTCTTTGTGTGGGACATGTGTGTTCACAGTAGAGGACAAGAGAAAGGGCTGAGAGAAATCATCCAACAGTATTAAAAGCTTCTGCTCAGACATGGCGTATGTCACATTGGCTCACATTCCATTAGTCAAAGTAAGTCATATAATCAAGCCATAGTGAATGAGGCAAGGACAATTTCTTTTCACAGGAGGAGTGGAAATAACAAAGCAATGGGTAGGGATGTATAATCTTACTGAGATGGGGGAATGAATAACTATAAACAATAGTACAATCAAACCAAGAAGTGAAAGAAACAAGTGTCAGGAGATGAATGGATATGAATATATATATATATATATATATATATATATATATATATATATATGTATATAGATATATCAATGATATATCTATATATCACACAATATTCTAACATAAAAGAATTGTGGGATACTATTAGATAGATGCTTAGATATTATTCATAATATCCTATCACAGACTTGAATATTATTCAGTCTTAAAATAGGAGATTCTGATTTTTTTGACAAGATGGTTAACCCAATGGACATTATACTAAGGGACACAAGCCAGACACACAAACATACTGTATGAAAATAGTTGAACACATAGAAGCAGACAGCAGAATGGTAGTTAACAGGGCAGGAGGACAGAGGGAGGATGGGAATGGGGAAATGGAGGTCAAAGGGTACACAGTTGTATTTACATAGAATGAATAAGTCTAAGAGATTTACTGTACAATGTAAGTTAATAAGAGTGTATTATATACTGGAAATTTACCAAGAGAGTAGATTTTTGGTACTCTTATCTCACACACACACACATACACACACACACACACACAGCAAGAAAGTAACCATAAAGGATGATGGGTATGTTGATTTGTTTGACTGAAGTAATCATCTCACTATGTATTTGCATGTCAAGGTGAGCATATGAAAATATTTGTATGAAATTTAAAAACAAAAAATCTTAAAGACAAAAAATTTAAAAATGTGTCAGAATATATTGTAACTTTTTACAACCTCTTCCAATAAAAATATATTTAAATAATAGTCATTTTAAAGATGTTCACTATCTCACTCAAATATTTATACATTTACAGGTCAAACTCAACATTTTCAACTTTGGATCTTAAATAGCAAGGAGAAGTAAGGTATAAACAACTGTCAAATAACTTCTATTTAAGCACTATGGAGAATATATTCTTAGCAAAAAAATTACTTTGATTTATTTCTTTAAAATATACCATAGTATTTTACTTATAACTATAGTATTTAGGGAATATATTTGGGATTTATTTGGTAAAGAAAATTTACTCTTTAGTCTTTAAATGTCATATCTTTTATGAATTTTGCAAAGGATATATTCAAATTTGTATAAGGAATCAAGCACCTCCTGGGAAGAAAGGGAGGCAAAACTGGCCTCCTCTTTCCCACAAATTCAAGGCTACTAAACTGTAGTTAGTGCTGGTCTCTCCCAAAGCCAGTATCTGGCAAGAGTAGTTGGCCTCCAAGTGGGAAAGATATGCTAAGGCACAAAGCAGTGGATTTGGCTTGAAGTCTCTCAGGACAGACACCAAAACCTTTCCCAAATGCATCATTCTTGAAGAAACCAATTTTTTTTTTTTTTTTTTTTTTTTTTATTGAGATGAAGTTGTGCTCTTGTTGCTCAGGCTGGAGTCCAATGGCTCCATTTCGGCTCACTGCAACCTCTGCCTCCTGGGTTTAAGGGATTCTCTTTCCTGAGCCGCCTGAGTAGCTAGGATTACAGGCACTCACCACCACGCCCAGCTAATTTTTGTATTTTTGGTAGAGAGGAGGTTTCACCCTATTGGACAGGCTGGCTTCGAACTCCTGACTTCAGGTGATCCACCTGCCTCAGCCTCCCAAAGCGCTGGGATTACAGGCGTGAGCCACTGCACCCGGTCAAGAAAGCAATTTTTTTTAATGGAGTCTCACTCTGTTGCCCAGGCTGGAGTGCAGTGGCATGATCTCAGCTCACTGCAACCTCTGCCTCCCAAGTTCAAGCCATTGTTCTGCCTCAGCTTCCAGAGTAGGTGGGACTACAGGCACCTGCCACCACACCCAGCTTATTATTGTATTTTTAGTAGAGACGGGGTTTCACCATGTTGTGCAGGATAGTCTCCATCTCCTGACCTCATGATCGACCCACCTCAGCCTCCCAAAGTGCTGGGATTACAGGCATGAGGCACCGCGCCTGGCCAAGAAAGCAACTGTTAAAAAGTCAGAGCTTAAGAGGAAAGGCAATATTGTTTTTAAAG
This sequence comes from Alouatta palliata, assembly GCA_004027835.1. Taxonomy (NCBI): domain Eukaryota; kingdom Metazoa; phylum Chordata; class Mammalia; order Primates; family Atelidae; genus Alouatta; species Alouatta palliata. Next base: position 160,417 of record PVKV010002651.1, on the reverse strand, counting down.
AGGTGCAGCTTGGGGAACTCAGTTCAATTTTGACATTAGCTCAACTTTGGCCAAGTACAACACTGGTTTTCAAAAGATGGTCCCATCTAGTACCTTATGGGAACACCGAAACCTAGAAATGCACTCTAGCAGTTATGATGGCAGCAAACTGACTGTGAGGTTTCCATCCAACCTTCCCCTTCCTTGGATATAATACGGAGTAGCACAGACATCACCCCAGCAGAGGCAGCAGCACCTGTCAACAGGGGCCTCTTCAGACTATGTGTTTCAAAGCCTCTGCCAGGCTCCTGCTGTGGAAGCAGAAGAGGACTGAGCTGCTGAGCTGCATCCTTCTGGAGCAACCAGCTTGAAGTATGATTGGGAAGTTCTCCAGATTAAGGGGGAAAGTATTCTCAAGGTCAAGCGTTGAGTTCACAGAAGGTACAAACGTGATGGGACCTTTGGATGAAAGAAAGCCCAGTATGAATCCGGGGTTTTTTAAGATATTGACATTGGAAAAGCAGATTAAGAAGGTACAAGGACAGGATAGGAGGCTTTCTGCTAAAATGTAGAATATTTTATGTGTTGCAGTTTGAAAGCCCTATTGTTTATGAATTGGGTTTCTACTGTTTGTTTCTGAAAGTTTTAAGAGGAATACTTTAATTGAAGAACAATTATTTACTTTAATGTTCATAACAACCTTATTATGTAGACATTATTATCTCCATTTTATAGCAGGAAGAAACAAAAGCATGAGAGTTTTGCTAACATGCCTAAGGCTGCACAAGCAGCAGCAAGCATACAGCTTAGGACTTAAATTTAGATTTATCTGATTTAAAGTCTTTTCCATTTCCAGAACCACGGGGTAAAGGATGTAAATTCTATTATAACCATATTTTAAATATTGAAATGCAGACAGACTTTGATAAATATAATGGCTTGTCTCAGAGCTCAAACCTTAGTAAGTAGCAAAGCCAAGACAAAAACACAAGCTTTCCCATAGTAGACACTACATTTCATTGGCTCTTTAAGCCATTTCTTAAATTATTTTCCAGACTACTTATTAACAAAGAATGTTCGAATGTACTGCATTCTTGTTTATATGTTTTTCCTCATAGTCTTAGATTTTTGAAATCCAAAGTTCCTAAGAGCAAACACTGAGACACTGTTTACTGTCAGATACGTTTCACCAAGTGTATATTTTAAGCAAAAAAAAAAAAAAAAGCTTTTGTCCAACAGTAGACACCCATGTTTGCACTGAAGTTCAGTTTTACTGGTTGCTGAAAGTGCAACTTTATCACATCGTCATCTTTGTTTTCTTATGTTCTTGAACCACAGAAAGAGAATCATTTATCTAGTGGGGCTTGTGACAATTTATCTTCAAAGACTTCAAGTAGTGTAGAGTTTATCAAAAGATTAATAAACCTGGAGTGCAATTTTGGTTGAATTAGCAAGCTGTCCAAAGTAATTGATTTGACTTAATACAAATCCTTATTTATGAAAGTATAAATTTAACAAAAAGATCAGAAAACTGGCAAAATGCCTCAGACTTTGAAATGTTTACAAGTTTAGGTCTTTGCAAATGTAAAATTAATATCTATGGTTAAAATATCTTTAATCCTGAGAGTTTGAAGGATTAAAAAGAATACTAATTAATTTTAAACTCTGAGCTGCATTTATACTTAATATGGTATTTAAAGCATATATTTTCTTTACTTAATTTTCCTAAATAATTAGCTTTTACAACTAATCCTAATTATTTTTATCAATTTTTATCAGAGACAACAAATCAAACATGAAGGAATTTGTTAGGACATTTTTACATCTTTACAATGAGCAGGTCCCAGTTAAAAATTGTTCCTCTTATGTATCAACATCTACTTTTTAATTACTTCAACAATTGCAATTTGTGATATATTAATTTCCAGAAGATGACCTTATTTCACACCTTGAATGACAGCCAAGTTTTAGAGCAGGTCAAATCATGTTGGTCTAATCAAAATTTTGCAGCATCTGAACAGTGAGATCTAATTTGCTTTGACAAAATAAGACCTCAAAGTCACAGCACCATAGCCAGTTTAAGAGTATCAACTAATACACCCTTTTCCTTTCAGCAAACATTAAGACCTACTATAAGCCACTAATTTATAGTTGGCACTTATGATACTAAAAACAAATAAGATTAAGTCCTGTCTTCACAAGGTTTATTGTCTAGTGAGAAGACATAAATATGGGAAAAAAAATATAAAATGATGTAGAAGTACAGTCATATAGTAAAATACAAAATGCTGTGTAATCATGCAGAAGAGATGGTGTATTAGTCTGTTTTTGCACTGCTATAATCAACTACCTGAGACTGGGTAATTTATAAACAAAAGATGTAACAGACTCACAGTTCTGCATGGCTAGGGGGTCCATAGGAAACTTACAATTATGGCAGAAGGCAAAGGGGAAGCAAGTCACATTTACACAATAGCAGGAGAGAGAGCAAGAGGGGATAGTGCCACACTTTTAAACCATCAGATTGGCTGGGAACAGTGGCTCACACCTGTAATCCCAGCACTTTGGGAGGGCGAGGAGGTCAGGAGTTCAAGACCAGCCTGGCCAACATGGTGAAACCCCATCTCTACTAAAAATGTAAAAATTAGCTGGGCATGGTGGCATGCACCTGTAGTCCCAGCTACTTGGGAGGCTGAGGCAAGAGAATTGCTTGTACTGCGAAGCAAAGGTTGCACTGAGCTGAGATTGCACCACTGAACTCCAGCCTGGGCTACAGAGTGAGACTCCATCTCAAAAAAACCATCAGCTCTTGTGAGAACTCACTCACTATCACAAGAACAGCATGGAAGAAAACATCCCCATGATCCAAACACCTCCCACCAGGTCCCTCCCTCAACAAATGGGGATTATAATTCCAGTGAAATTTGAATGGTGACACAGAGCCAAACTATACCATTCCACCCCTGGCCCCTTCTCACATTTCAAAACACAAGCATGTCTTCCCAATAGTCCTCCAAAATCTTGACTCATAACAACATTAACTCAAAATTCCATAGTCCAAAGTCTCATCTGAGACAAGGCAAGTTCTTTCTGCCTATCAGCCTGTAAAATCAAAATCTAAAACGGAAGTCCTTAAATCTTAAATTTGTAAAGTAACCTCCTTTGATTCCATGTCTCATACCCAGGGCACATTGATGCAAGAGGTGGGCTGCCAAGGCCTTGGGCAGCTCCACTTCTCTGGCTCTGCAGGATACAGCCCCTACAGCTGTTTTCATGAGCTGGTGTTGAGTGCCTGTGGCTTTTCCAAGTGCATGGTGAAAGCTGTTAGTAGAGCTACCATTTTGGGGTCTAGAGGATAGTATCCTTCTTTTCACAGCTCCAATAGGCAATGCCCCAGTGGAAACTCTGTGTGGAGGCTCCAACCTCACATTTCCTCTCTGCATTGCCCTAGCAGAGATTCCCCATGAGAACTCTGCCCCTGCAGCAAAATTCTGCCTGGACATCCTGCCATCTCTATACATCCCCCAAAATCTATGCAAAGGTTCCCAAACCTCAATTTTTGCCTTCTGCATATCCTCAGGCCCAACACTACATGGAAGCTGCCAAAGCTTGGGGTTTGAACTCTCTGAAGCAATGGCCCAAGCTGTATGTTTGCCCCTTTTAGCCATGGCTTGGACATGGGGCACAAAGTCCTGAGACTGCACAAAGTAGTAAGGCCCTGGGCCCTGCTGAGGAAATCATTTTTCCCTCCTAGGCCTCTGGGCCTGTTATGGGAAGGCCTGCCATGAATATCTCTGAAATGCTTTGGAAATATTTTTCCCTCATTATCTTGGAGATTAACATTTGACTCCTGGTTACAAATTTCTGCAACCAGCTTGAATTTCTCCCCGGAAAATGGATTTTTCTTTTCTACCACATAGTCAGGGTACAAATTTTCAACACTTTTATGCTTTTCTTCCCTTTTAAACATAAATTTCAATTTCAGACCATCTCTTTGTTTCTGTACATGACTGTACACTCGGAAAAAGCCAGAGAAAAAGCCAGGTCACCTCTTGAACACTTTGCTGTTTAGAAATTTATTTTGCCAGATACCCTAAATCATCTCTCTCAATTTCAAAATTTTACAGCTTTCCAGTTCCAGTCTCTGCTAAACCATAGTGAGTGACCTTTACTCTAGTTCCCAATAACTTCCTTATCTCCATTTGAGACCACCTCGGCCTGGACTTTATTGTCCACATCACTATCATTTTGGTTAAAACCATCCAACACGTCTCTAGGAAGTACCAAATTTTCTCACATCTTGCATTCTTCTGAGCTCTCCAGATTATTTTAACCTCTGCCTGTTACCTAGTTCCAAAGTTGCTTCCACATTTTCAGGTATCTTGATAGCAGTACCCCACTCTTCTGGTACCAATTTTCTGTATTAGTCCATTTTCAACTGCTATAAAGAACTACATGATACTAGGTAATATATAAACCAAAGGAGTTTAATTAACTCATCGTTCCACATGATTGAGGAGGCCTCAGAAAACTTACATTCATGGCTGAAGGTAAAGGGGAAGCAAGGCATGTCTTACATGGTGGTAGAGGAGAGAGTGAGAGAAGTGGGAAGTGCCACACTTTTAAAGCATCAGATCTTACGAGAATTCACTCACTATTATGAGAACAGAACAGAGGAAACTGTCCCCCATGATTCAATCACCTCCAAGTTTCCCCCTCGGCTCATGGAGATTACAATTCAAGATAAGATTTGGAAGGGGACACAGAGCCAAATTATATCAGAAGTCTATTCTAATCCAATCTCCTGAGAGCTGTCAGGGAAGAGAAGGTGTTGACTACTCAGCTTATTCACAAAGGAAGAAGTGGTCACAGCACTAAATTAAGAGGTAAGGTCATTCTAGTTAGAGGATGCATTCATCTGTTTTGCATCACTATAAATAAATACCTGAGACTGAGTAATTTATAAAGTAAGGAGGTTTAATTGGCTCATAGTTCTGTAGATGGTACAGGAATCATGGCACTGGCACCTGCTCAGCTTCTGGCAAGGGCTCAAGAAGCTTTCAATCATGGTGGAAGGCAAAGGGGAAGCCTGTATATCACAGAGCAAGAAAGGGTACGAGAGAGAAGTGGGAGTTCTTACACTCTTTTAAACAACCCGATCTCACGCATTCTAACTGAGAACTCACTCATCACCAATAGGAGGTCACCAAGCCATTCATGAGGCATCCATCCCCATGTTCTAATATCTCCCTCTAGGCCCATCTTCAACACTGGGGATCACCTTTCAACATGAGATTAAGAAAGGACAAATATCTAAACTAAATCATAGAAGATGGCAAGAGCAACACCACAGATGTCAGATATAGAATGAGTGCTGAGATGCTGTGGCCAAAATTAGTCAAGGAAGTAAACATAAACTTCAATCCAGGAAGCAGTTGGAATCCTGGTGGCTGAACTGGCAGACAGTACATCAAGGTGTAACTTTTGTGCTAAGGAACTGAAAATTTGTGTATGGGAGGCATTAGCATTTTTTCTTTTAATCACTCAGGAACTCTGGGAAGAATGGTTTAAGAGTAACAGGACTGCGACCAAGGGGATAACTGAAGATTGCTTCAGTCTAAATGAAGTTCTTATCTGGGACAGTGATAGCAAGGTCAAGACAGTTTGACAGATTTTGTACGTACTTCAGAGGCTAGATCAACAGCATCTGGAGTTGGAATATATAAGAACAGGGAAAAGGGGCTACAGTTTAGAATTATTATCTTAAATTTTTGTATCTTTTTAACTCTGATTTTATCACTACACACGGTATGCATGTATTAAAATATCAAATGTATACTATAAATATGTACAATTATTATGTATCAGTAAAAATAATACCTATATTTTTATTGAGGTATGATCATACATAGTAAAATGCTGAGACTTTAAGAATACAATTTGGTAAGTTTTGAAAAACATACCTACATAACCCACATCCTAACCAAGATATAATACCTCCCGAGCTCCTCGGAAAGTTCCCTTCTATCCCTTTTCTGTCAATCCTTCACCTCCCATATGGAGTCACACTTCTGATTTCTATTTCCTTGGGTTAGTTTGGTTTGTTCTTTAACATTTTCATGTGTGTTTAGCTTCTTTTTCTCAGCATGTTTTTGAGATTAATTCCTGTTGCTGAGTGTTCAAGTAGTCCATTTCTTTTTATTGCTGAATAGAATTCTACTGTGTAAGTATACTACAATTTGTAAATCCATTTTGTTGTTGATAGGTATTTAGTTTATTAATACATTTTTGTTGCTATCTGCTCTGAAACTTTCTCTTTTACTCATGGATTACTTAGAAATGTGTTTTTTGTCTCCAAGTCTTTAGAGATTTTCCTTTTAAGTTAACCATTCTTATTTCTAGTGTGATTCCATTGTGGTCAGGGACCACACTCTGTATGATATTATTTCTTTTAAATTTGTCGAGCTTTGATTTATGGCCCAATATTGTTTATCTCAGTATCTGTTCCATGAGGACTTGAAAAGTGTATTTTCTGTTGATGTTTAGTGGAGTAGCCTATAACTGTCGATTGGACCTTTTTGACAATAATTTTGAGTTATTTTATGGCCTTATTAATTTTCTGTTCAGTTGTTCTATCAATTAGTAAGGGGGGAATTGACATCTCTGTCTATGATTATGGATTTCTCTATCTTTTCAGTTCTAATACTTGTTAAACATTTTTTAAAATTTTCAATTGTGGTAAAGTTCTATCAGATTTCACTTCACATATTTTGTACCTCTGCTGTTTGACACAAATATATTTAAGATTGCCTGGTCTTGATAAATTTACTTTTTACATCTTATAAAATCCCATTCTGACCATAGTTACTTTATTTGCTCTGAAGTCTCTTTATCTGATATCAATATAGCTACTCCTGCTTTTTAAATATTTATATATATATATATTTATACACAAAATTTCTATAAATTACATATGCATCTATAATATATATTTCCATTCTATATTTTTATTTTAACCTGTCTATACCATTATATTTGAAGTGAATTTCTTATAGACAGCATATAGTTCACTATATTCTTAATCTTTGTCAACTTCTGTCTTTGTACACTTAATGTAATTGCTGATATCTTAGAATTTAATTGCACAATTTTATTTTTGTTTGTTCCACCTCCCCATGGGTTACTCTTTTGATCTTCTTTTTAGCTAGTCTCTTGTATAGGCCTTTTCTTTTTTTTTTTTTTTGAGACCGAGTCTCGCTCCGTCGCCAGGCGCCAGACTGGAGTGCAGTGGCGCAATCTCGGCTCACTGCAACTTCTGCCTCCTGGGTTTGAGCAATTCTCCTGCCTCAGCCTCCTGAGCAGATGGGATTACAGGCGTGCGCCACCACGCCCAGCTAATTTTTTGTATTTTTAGTAGAGACGGGGTTTCACCATGTTGGCCAGGATGGTCTCGATCTCTTGACCTTGTGATCCGCCCGCCTCGGCCTCCCAAAGTGCTGGGATTACAGGCGTGAGCCACCGCGCCCGGCTGTATAGGCCTTTTCTGATATTATTCAATGGAGAGAGAGAGGTGTCTTGTTACTGTTGGTTAGGGGCAGAAGTCTAGGCTCTACACATGGTCTCTCTTGCCCCGCTGGGCTGAATAGAGAGGTGGTGGTTCACTACTGACCAATAGAGATGAATTCTCAGCTCCCTACTTAGCCTTCTCTGAAATAACCACAACAGTGATTTTGGAGTATCTCAGTACAACCCTGTCATGGTAGAAGTCTAGGGTCTCATCTGGGTTTTGACTACATGGAAGGGAGGAATAAATTGTGTTTTAGCATTAGATTAAAAGTTGAATACAAAGCTACTGCCCTTTTCTAGTCATTTGAATAGAGAGAGCAGGTTTGTCAGAGCTTTTGTTGTTTGTGCCTGTTGAAATTTCTGAGTTATCAACTTCTTCAGCTCTATATCTAAGATCTCTAAGACAAAAAAGAAAACCCAAGGGAATTGACAACCGTGTTCCTAGCCAGCCTCTACCTTTCAGAATCTTCTTGTGTTTCTTGTTTTCTTCTATATATAGCATGCCAGAATTTTATTTGTACTTAGCTTTCTTGAAGCAGAACTACTTCATTCTTTTTTATATTTATCTTCTGAGATGACCACATTTGTTTACTAATTCTTTACACCTTTTCCTATACATTTATAAACCTTTTTGTAACAGTTGTTTCAAAGTCCTTGTCTGCTAGTCTCAATAACAGGATCATCTGAAGGTTAAACTTGTTAATTTTATTCTTGATTGTGTATCACATTACTTGCTTCTTTGTAGTTTCTATGCTTTAAAACGTTGCATTGGATATTTCATATAGAAGAACAGTGATCATGCAGGTATAGTAATGTTTTGTGTTTTATTCATCAAAGAGGGTGGGCTTATTTCTATATTTTGCATCTAAGCTAAAGAGCCAAGAGTCTAGCTCATCTGGTACTGAGCCATAACACCAAGAAGGGTGAGTTTACTTTCATTTAACCAAACTCTAACCCCATCTGCCACTTCAGCTGGGAGGCAATAGCCTCTTCGACATTAGCACTGTTTTAGCCCGTAACCAAGGATCTTGTTGAGCCAATGTATTACCTTCAGATGCAACAGTTTCAAACACTGAGAAATTGCATGAGGCTTTCCACATTATTTCTCCTGTTCAGTCCCAACTTTACTGCCCTTTTCTCAGTAAAATTGAGATACGGTAGAGTTATAATGCCAAGGAAAATATTGTTACATTTTATAATATTGTAGCCCTCAATATTTCCCACCTGCTGCTGCCATCAACAATAGCTTGGCTGGCCTCTTTTAAACCCAGAAAAGTGGCTCTGTTTTTGGCATGCTTTCTCATCCATCTGTCAAAGACATTAAATTTGTCACCAGTTGGGCTGTGAAGACAGTATAGATCTGAAAATCTGTTCAGAAGATTTTCTTCAATAGAGTGAAGGTCCTCTGGGATTTTACATATTAATAATTAATGTTTTTTCTTTTATTCGTTCTTTATATAGATATATAATAAACTATATAATTAACATATATGTATACAAACATAAGTTTGTCTATCAGACAGGTTTTACAAGATTCTCTTGTAAAAATTGAAAATGTTTTGTATTTGTTGGGAAATACTTATTTAAGAAAATTAAATTTTAAAATATGTACATTATGTTTGTTTTATATATATTAGAATATACATATTAATTTGGTTGTTAGGAGCCAGTTTGTGAGCCAAAATGTTGAATTTGAGGTGCCTGGGTCTTCCAGGTAGAAGAAAACACCTCACACAAGTGTCATCCCCATCTGAAGCCAAGCACGGGTATAAGAAGTTGTGAAAGAGCTTATTTGGAGAGCTGGAAACAAGGCTATCAGTTCATGGATATTTTTAAATATCTTTTTTTCTTAATGGGAAGCACTCCATCATATTGCCAAAATGACAAACAAAACTTAGATTTTTAAATGTTTTAGATAACAGAAAAAAATAACAAAAATACTCTACATCTATTTCCAAACACCTACAAACTTTATCTTCTTGAAGAATCCCTGCTTTTCACTTTTCACCACTTGTCTCCTCTTGTCTAGTGCTAATAACTCTGTAAATTTGCTAGATGTCTTATTGACTTTCCCCTTTCATGTCCAGGCTTCATCAGTTTCCTCTTCTACTCTCTCTGTCTTCAACATTTTAAAAATCTCTCCCTTTCTGGTTATTTTTCATAGTACTTTAATTATTATTCTTCAATCAAAAAACATTCTCAAATTTTTTCATCTCAAAAAGAAACATATGACTTTCCCCTTCAGGTCATGACTAAGTTTCTATCAGACCAACTCTTAAGTACATAAAAATAATGAACTCTGGATAAAATACATAAAACTACCTGAATGTGCTGAAGAATGAGCAAAATCAGGCAGACACTATAGGGAGATTAACATTTAGAAGAGGGGAAGAGAAAAGGGTAAGTTTTCTATCTTTTAATTTTTTTTTTATAGCTTTTGACCAGAGACAGCCTAAATTAGGTAGGCCATAACAAAGTGTAGGAACTTAGATATAAAAACTTCTATTTTACTGGCACAGAGAGCTTGAAGACAGATTGCACTGCAAATGTAGATACTAGAAATTAAGAATGTGAACCTCAAAAATGAGAGGTCAAGTAAGGAGAACAAATTCTACACATAAGCTCTGTCTCACTCACTTAACTACCTGTGTGCAGGAAGAAAAAAAATAGAACTTATATTTGACCTGCTGTTCACTGCAGGTGGCGGGGGCAGTTTCCAATTTTAGCTCATCCAAATTAATTGCCTACTTAAGGGAAACAAACGAAGCTATTATTCTTTGGCAGAACATGACAGAATGTAGATGCTAAAATTCATCATTCACAGTATATAAGATACAATCAAAAACTACTTAAAAATACAAGAAACTGGAAATGATAAATGATCTTTTAAAAAATAAAAGATATTCAATGAAGACCAATGCCAAACGACCCTGATGTTGGCACTAGCAGATAAGAATTTTAAGGTGACCATTATAAACATGCTCAATGAGATGAGGAAAAAAAATGAAAATTTTCCTTAATGAGTAAAATAGACAATAAATTTCAGAAATGAAAAAGAAACTATTAAAATGCAAATTTACAAACTGAAAATAGGATCAGAAATTTTTAAGTCAGTAAGCAGATTTAATAGCAGAATGAGGATACTAGAGGAAAAAGTGAACTCGAAAATCAATCAATAGAAATTATGTAATCATTAAAGTAAAAAAATAAACTTTGAAAAAAAATAGAGCATTAGAGACCTGTGGAACCATATTAGAAGGTCAAACTTATGTGTAAAGTCCCAGAAAGAGGATACAGAATGTGGGATAGAAAAAAAAAATGAAGAAACAATGTCTGACAATTTTACTAATTCTGAAACATGTAGATGTATTAATTCAATAAGATCATCAAACCCAAAGCAAAACAAATACAAAGAAAATAACAAGCAGGATAGTCATTTCAGAGTGCTAAATACCAATGATAAAGCAAATATCTTTAGTATGATAAAACTTACCTGAGTGGAAACAACTTAAGTACAACTGAATTTTCCTCAGAAGGACTGAAGGGCAGAAGACGGTGCGGCAATATGGTGCTAGGGGAAGACAAAACAACAATAAACATTTTACCTCACATTTTCTATCAAGAGAAAATAATCTTAAAATGACAGCAAATTAATATATTTTCAGATTAAAAATCTAAGAATTTCTCACCAAAAACCAACCTGCATTATTACAAATTCTAAAAGACTTGACCCTGGCAAAGAAATGAAAGTACACTGAAAATGGCAAGTATCTTGGTAAAATTGAAGACAATTTGTCCTCCTAATCTACTTAATAGGCCAATTTAGAGCAAAACTTCTAATCTTCTGAGATTATATGTTCTTATAATGTATATGACAACTGCAGTGTAAAGGGTAGATGTATTAAATGAACCTACAAAACTGCAAGATTCCTACATTACAGATGAAGTGCCTGAGTTCATGACCTGGGAGTGTATTCAACTGTCATTAATCTCTTAAGTATTCACCCAAGAGAAATGAAAGCCTATGTCCACACAAAGGTTTGTAACCTAAATGCTCATAACAGCTTTATTTGCAGTAGTCCCAAACTAGAAACAAGTCAAATGTCTATCAAAAGGTGAATGAATAAACAGATTATGTCATATCTATAAAATGAAACTTAATTCAATATAGTAAGAAAGTACTCATTATTTTAGTAGATTCAAAAGTAAAATTCTTGTGAATAAGGAATCTGAGAAACTTCCTTAAATGTAAAAAAGGTCATCTTCGGCTGGGCGCAGTGGCTCACACCTGTAATCCAACCACTTTGTGAGGCTGAGGCAGGTGGATCACCTGAGGTCAGGAGTTCAAGACCAACTTGACCAACAAGGTGAAATCCCATCTCTAAAAAAATACAAAAATTAGCCAGATGTGGTGTTATGGGCCTGTAATATTAGCTACTCAGGAGGTTAAGGCAGGAGAATCACTTGAATCTGGGAGGCAGAGGTTGCAGTGAGCAGAGATCATGTCCCTGCACTCCAGCCTGGGTGACAGAGCGAGACTCCCTCTCAAAAAAAAAAAAAAAAAAAAAAAGTCATTGTCAAAAATTCTATAGCTATAATCGTACTTAGTGATGAAATAATGCAGGCTTTTCCTCAAAGATGAGGAACAAGGCAAAGATGCCCACTCTTAACAATTCTAATTAACATGATGCTAGAGTTTGCTTAGATGTTGTAATAAGGCAAGAAACAGAAATTAGAATCAGAAAAATTTAAGAAGGTCCCTATTGGTAGATTTCAAGATTATTTATGTAAAATGTATAAGGCATTTATAAAGTAACCACTAGAATGTATTAGTTTACAAAGTTTACAGAATAAAATTCTAATAAGCTAAGATCAATTTTATTTAATATATTTTTAACAAAGAACTTGGAAATAAAAATGTTTAAATATTCAATTTTCAGAATTGTCAAAAAATAATATGTGATACCCAAGACTATGCTGAAAAACTGCAAAATTTGTTGAAAAATTAAAAAGATCTAAATAGGAAGATACATCCTATTTATGAACTGAAAGTCTGTGCATTGTTAATATCAATTCTTCCCAGAGTGACCTATAAAGTTTTGTGATTATAATCATAGTAGGCTTTTTTCTTTTTTTTTTTTTTAATTGTACTTTACATTCTGGGGTACATGTGCAGATCGTGCAGGATTGTTACATAGGTATACACATGCCATGGTGGTTTGCTGTATCCATACACTGTCACCTACATTAGGTATTTCTCCTAATGTTATCCCTCCCCAATCCCCTCACCCATTGCTATCCCTCCCCAATTCCCCCACCCCCCAACAGGCCCCAGTGTGTGTTTCCCTCCCTGTGTCCATGTGTTCTCCTTGTTCAAAGCCCACTTATGAGTGAGAACATGCAGTGTTTGGTTTTCTGTTCTGATGTCAGTTTGCTGAGAATGATGATTTCCGGCTTCATCCATGTCCCTGCAAAGGACATGAAGTCATTCTTTTTATGGCTGCATAGTATTCCATAGTGTATATGTGCCACATTTCCTTTATCTAGTCTATCATTGCTGGGCATTTGAGTTGGTTCCAAGTCTTTGCTATTGTAAATAGTGCCCCAGTGAACATATGTGTGCATGTGTCTTTATAACAGAATAATTTATAATCCTTTGAGTATATACCCAGTAATGGGATTGCTGGGTCAAATAGTATTTCTAGTTCTAGATCCTTGAGGAATTGCCACACTGTCTTCCATAACAGGCTTTGTTTCTTTATGAATTGATAATCTGAGTTTAATATTCATATAGAAATGCAAATGACTTATTTAAAGCAATCATGAAAAACAAGTTTGAGAACTCCTGCTATCTGACCTAAAGACTTGTGTAAACAAGACAATATGCTACTTTCAAAGGATAAATAAATGTATCAATGGAACATAATAGTTTACATATTACAGAATTAGTCACTTATGTGTACAGTCATTTGATATTTAACAAAACTTCCAAAGAAATCCAATGGAGAGGAATGTCTGTTTACCAAATACTGCTAGAAAATAAGCAGGTATCAATATAGAAAACAATAATAATTGACCACCATCTCATTTCATACACAAATATTAAATTGAGATTAATCATATACCAAAAGAATGAAGCTATAATTATTAAAATTTTGAGAAAAAACAATCACAGGAGAGAATCTTCAGACCAAGGGACATGCAGCTATTTTTTAAACACAGAAAGCAATAAGCACAAAAGAGCAAAAAAGATGAAAATCAAAATCAATAAAAAATAGATGACTAAGAAAAGTAAACAGCCGCAAACTGGAAAAATATTTGCGAAGTATATATTTAACAAAGAACTAACATCCAGGATACTTAAGTCAAATAAATCAATAATAGAAATATAAACAACCAAATTTAAAATGGGTAAACATTTGAACAGATATTTCATAAAGAAATATATGTGATACGGGCCAGATACAGCGGATGTTTCACATATTACATAACATACTAATAATATCAGCACTTTGGGAGGCTGAGGCAGGAATATTCCATGAAAACAGGCGTTTGAGGCTGCAATGAGCCACGATTATGTCACTGTATTCCAGCATGGGCAACAGAGAGAGACCCTCTCTCTTAAAAAAAAAAAAAAAAAAAAAGGAAAAGGAAAAAAATTATGTGATAGGCCAGTGAATACACAAAAATCATTCAATATAATTAGTCATTAGATAAACGCAAATTAAAATCATGAGATATGTGCCCAAAGAAACCCATATAACAATGCAGACAGCATCTTTATTCATTCATAAGTGACAGACACTAGAAACATTAGCTATTCATCAAACACATCAAACACACTGTGGTATATTCATTCAATGGAGAACAATAAAGAGAAATAATAGACATATACACAATAACTGGGATAAATCTCTAAAACTATAGACTGAGTGAAATAAGTCTTTACAAGAAGTTCATAATGCAAACTACTAATTGTGTGAATTCTAGAAGAGGCAAAACTAATGTTCTTTCTTACTACTTCACAATTCCCCACTAAGGTATACATTGCCGTAGGGGAGAATTGTGAAGTAGTAAGAAGGAATTTTTTGAGGCGATTATGTCTTTTGTTTTTTTTTTTTTAGTGGAGTCTTGTTCTGTCACCCAGTCTAGAGTGCAGTGGTGCAATCTCAGCTCACTGCAACCTCTGCCTCCCATGTTCAAGCTATTCTCCTGCCTCAGCCTCCCAAGTAGCTGACTGGGATTACAGGCGCCTGCCACTGTGCCTGTCTCATTTTTCTATTTTTAGTAGAGATGGAGTTTCACCATCTTGGCCTGGCTGGTCTTGAACTCCCAACCTTGTGATCAACCTGCCTCGGCCTCCCAAGATAATGCTGTTTATCTTGATAGAGATTTAAATTACATATCTATGTGCATTTATCACTACTCAATGCAAGGCACATTTAAAATATTTTTACATTTTATTTTATGTAAATTTTAACTCAAAAATTAAAAGAAACATAAGCAAATATTTGTCCTTTTAAATTATATTCATACTGAAGTATTGGGGGGAAATGTAACAATGCCTTGCAAATTGCTATAAAAACAATAAAAAATATTGAATTAATGAATGTATTAATGGTTGTATGAGTGTACAGATGTAATACAGGTACAATAAAATATAAGTAAATAATAACAATTAACATGTGTTAGTGATGAGTGTATGGACTTTCACTGTAAAATTTTCTTTTTTGTATATTTAAAGCTAGTTATAACAAAATATAGGGAAAAAATATACGTATTTGACATAGGTAATACAAGTCAACCTGACAAAAGCACACACACACAAAATCATCTGCCAAAAGCAACATTCTTTTGCAGGATTTGCAGGTACTGGCCAACTTATTGACTACATTCTCATTTCACATTCTCTCTTCAATACCTTACACTTTTTTTCCCATGTCATTTTATTGAAACTGCTGGCACAAAAACCCCCTTTACTACATGGAAGGGTTATGAATTAGTACTTAAACTATTTGATATGTATACCTACTTCTTCTAGGCTCCTATGATTTTACATTCACTAGGTTTATCCCCAACTACTACAACTTCTTTTTCTTTTTTTTTTTTTTTTTTGAGATGGAGTCTTGCTCTGTTGCCAGGCTGGAGTGCAGTGGCGCAATCTCTGCTCACTGCAATCTCCACCTCCTGGGTTCAAGCTATTCTCCTGCCTCAGCCTCCCAAGTAGTTGAGACTATAGGCATGCCATCGCACCAGCTAATTTTTGTATTTTTAATAGAGACGGGGTATTTAACATGTTGGCCAGGATTGTCTCAAACTCTTGACCTGTGATCTGCCCGCCTTGGCCTCCCAAAGTCCTGGGATTACAGGCATGAGACACCACATGTGGCCCCCAACTTCTTTCATATTCATTCTTGGTCATCTCTTTGACTCTCTTTGTCTACAGTCATTTCAAAAAGAATGTTGATTCTCAACATTCTTATTTCTTGAACTGCCCTTAGGTACCTCATGCATTCACATACCTTTAGTGAAAGAACACATTACAAACTAAATTTTTAACTCATAACTCTTCTAAGAGCCCAAACTGGATTATGCAATTGTCTGCTGGATATCTATGTTAAAGTATTTATACAAACCTTAATCTAAAGATGTACAAAATAATTATTTGTTTCTAAACATGCTCCTGTGTATTTTTTGTATCAGTGATTAATGATAAAATTTACCACCCTAGCCAAAGTCTAAATTAAAAATTCACAATTTTTTTCCATATTCCCAAACACAATCACTGAGTTTGATTTTTTTTCTATTCATTTTGTATCTTACAGCTCTATTTTCTCTAATACTGCCTTTGTATTATTCAAGCACATTTTAAGTCTTGTCTAGACAGCTCAAGTCTTCTAAACAGTATTGCTATTTCAGATGTTGTCTTTCTTCAGTCCAATCTCAACACCAAAGCCAACATGAATATTCTGAAATGGAACTCTGATTATATTTTAATCTTCTCAAAAATGATGTAGTATTATCTCATTGGCTTCAGGCTTATAGATTAAGTCTTGCTTCTCAGACAGCCATATAAGACTTATTATTATCTTTTCTCTTTACATCTCAAGCATCACGTCTTTATACTTACCTATCTTAATAGGCTAATAATGCCCTCCCCAACAAAGCTGTCCATACCCTAATACCTAGAACCTATGAAAATGTTACATTACATGGCAAAAGGGACTTTACAGAGATGAATAAGTTTATAGACCTTAAGATAGGGATAATACCCCATATTATTTGGATGGGTACAGTCTAATCACATGAGCTTTTCAATGCAGAGACACTTTGCTGGTTGAAGTCAGAGATAAGGCAGAAAAGAAAGCAAGAGAGATGAGGTGAGAGAAGGACTTGACCCCACCTCATCTTTCTTGCTTTGAAGATGAATGGGCTTTGAGTATGGAATACAAGTAGGCCCCAGAAGGTGGAAGTGAGCTTGAACTGACAGCCAGCAAAGAAATGAATCCTTTAGTGCTGATTCTGCATCAGTACAGTCTCAAGAAATTGAATTCTGTCAATAACTTACACATATCTGGAAGCTGATTCTCAACAAAGCCTCTAGTGCAGCCCTACTGCCATTTTGATTTTAATCCCAAGAAAACCATGCCAGGATTCTGACCCACAAACTGTATAATACATCTTTGACAAAGCTGACAAAAATAAACAGTGAGGAAAGGACATTCTATTCAATTAACGGTGCTGGGAAAACTTGCTAGCCATTTGCAGATGAGTGAAACTGGACCCCTTCCTCACACCATATATAAAAATCAACTCAAAGTTGATTAAAGAGTTAAATTTAAGTCATAAAACTATAAAAACTCTAGAAGAGAGCCTAATATCTCTGAAGCATTTGTGATAAAAACAAATATTGACAAATGGAGAAAAGATTCTTCACAGCAAAATAAACAATCAATGAAATAAACAGACAACCTACAAAATGGAAAATACTATTTGCAAACTATGCATCCTACAAAGAACTAATATCCAGAATCTATAATGAACTTAAATAAATCAACAAGAAAAAAAAACAGCAAATAAACCCATTTAAAAATTGGCAAATGACATAGACAACTCTCAAAAGAAAACTTCAGCAGAAGAAAAAACATAAGAAAAATGCTCAAAATCACTAATCATCAGAGAAATGCAAATTAAACCACAATGAGATTAAAAAGAGACTTTAAACATTATTAGAAAATAATATATGAGAATGATGGAGATAAGAATAAAGGAAAAAATGGTGTTCCAGGCAGAGACAAAAGCATAGGAAAACCTCTGGAGACAAAAAAGGTATGGAAGGTTCTTGAAATGCTGAAGCTTATAGTTCAATATGATTGTACTAGTTTTTTATTGCTGATGTGACTAATTGCCATGAACTTAGTGGCTTAAAAACAACATTTTGGTTTCCAGATTCATCAATGTCCCTATGAAGGACATGAACTCATCGTTTTTTATGGCTGTGTAGCATTCCCTGGTGTATATGTGCCACATCATTCTTAGCAAATGGACACAAGAACAGAAAACCAAACAAAAGAGAATAATTACATGTTGTTGGTGACAATGTAAATTAGTTCCACCTGTATGGAAAACAGTATGAAGATTTCTCAAACAAATAAAAATAAAACTGCCATTTGACCTAGCAATTCTACTACTGTGTATCTTAAAAGTCTCTATTTAATCTTCTATTTTTGACAGAGTTATTTAATTTTCTATTAACCCTTCTAAAATCTGGGCTTTCCTCCACCAGAGAACTTGTCATATAATATTAAAGCTTTCCATATTCCTTCCTGTCTTTCATCTGAAGCTAATTGAGCCAGGAATTGTGTGTCATTTATTACAATACCTTTTTTATTAATCATAATTTCTGGCATATTGTAGGCTCTTAGCAAATATTTTTGAGTAAATAAAAGCTAATGCAAACTAAATACATTAACTCTATTTGTTTAGATATTTAGTATTTGATAAATTACATACATGCCTTGAGATTACTAAAGGCAATCACTCTATCTGATCAAACAGAAAATAAGGGGTATATATTTATATAGGACATTCTTCCATTTCTCTGTCTATCTAATTATCCAGTCAAAGTTTGTCAGTCTTATTATTTTAGTCCCAAGGTTGCTCTCACTTACAATTAACCTGCTTTTAGCTTTTGGAGTTTCTTGGATATTTCATTCAGATATTTTACCATCCCTAACACTATCATTACAAGTCTGTGTCCATGAGTGACTATTTTGCCTTTTGGAAACCTAGCTATTTGCAAATTTGTTTGTGTAAAAGATGTGCTGGTATCATATAATTTAGCTCTTTACCTTCCCAATCACAACTACCTGTATACACAAGAAAGGAAAAGTCCCATTTAGGGGAGTGGCATACTGAAAAATACTAGCTTGGAATAAGAGCCTGTATAATTAGAAGTATTAATATTTTCTGTGTTAGCTGCAATGAGTTCTAATACCATGAAGCCATCCAATAAATTCAAAGAAACAGCCCAAAATGGATATTTGGGAGAAATATTATTTTGTGTTTTATTTTTATGGCTTTAGGTGCCCTTGGAATGTGTTCTCCCTTACTTTTAGAAAGAAGAGATGGAATGAATGTAAGAAAATACAACAATCTACAAAGCCCCATAGTCAGCCCTGTGATACATTTGTATGTGTCCAATAATTGACATGAGTAACGTTGGGACTACCAGAAATAACTAAATTATTTAGAGTGGGGAGCTCTAGTGGTTACAAAGCACATGTTCAGATCTGTCATAGCCCAATGGTCAGGAATTCAGATTGTTTTGTGAATCATGTTTCTATTTATAGGCAAAATTATATATATATGTGTATGTTTTAAGGAGAAGAAATTCATAGCTTTTACTAAGTTCTCAGAAGATACAGTGTCTGAAGAAAAATAAGAACTACTACATTTAAAACCACTTTACAAAACATATAGCCCTAAGGCGATTCAGTGAATTGATGCACTGGGATAAATTGTTTTTAAAATATAAATTTATATAATGGTCTTGAATATAATGAAACTAATAGTTATTTCTTACAAATGTTGAATTAAATAAATATTGAGTAGAATTTCTTAGATTTCCTTTTTCTTTTCTTTACTTTTCAAGATAATTAGCAACCTAATCTTGTCAAAATATAAAATGATGTCCTCTCGCCAGTTTTTGCCAAGTATGCATCTTTGTAAGGACTTTTAAAGCTGAAAAAGAATATCAGAAAATAAATTTTTGTTACAGTGGTAAAAATTTCACTGATGCTTTGACCCTAAATTAGGGACCCAGTGCTTCCAGACATCATAAATCATCATTGAGATGGCCTTCACAGAACTAAACTTCATTTGTTGTTTTCATTGACCATATGAAATACAGGTGTCCTTATCAGTGACCACCACAAAGAAACAGGGAATACTCTTAACTTCTTAATGTGGTCTATTTCAGTATGTAGCAAAATAAAAGAATACACACGAAATAAGTGGATTTTAAAAGTAGGTGTTCAGATTTTAGCAATTTAAAATTGCAAACACACACACACACACACACACACACACAAACACACACACACACAATCTCAACAGAGCCCTTAAATCATAATTATTCAACTCAGGCCATTCCTCGGTAATGACAAACAAAACAGTTTCGTGGTAAAGAAAAAAACATGAGTAAAGTATAAGAACTATATTGTAAAGTCAAAGAATGTGGGTCAACAAGCAGCATAAATGAGTCTGACTGCATCATATTGATTGTTATGAAGCCACACCAAAGAATAATAAACTTGTACTAAAACTTCCATTAGAGATGCAGCTCTAGCACTTTCCATGTATGGGAACTTTGGCAAATAAATTAACATATGTAAGCCTCACTTTAGTTTTTTAGTTAGAAATAGTATGTCTACCTCATAGCTATTTTTAGTGATATTTAAATTAGGGAATTTATATTTTAATACATTATAAAGGATAAACATGTAAGATCCTGTCATTACCACCTGTGTCTTCTGTAGGGAGGGTTCTCTTCTTTCATGATTGTGCTCTCTTTTAGCTTTTATCTTCTATTTTAATTGTTTACTTTTCTCATTATCTACTCTATGGACTCAGAGCATTAGTTTATGTATTTATTGTATGCAACATAACACGTGGTTTTTAATGGTTTATATGCTATAATGGGCACATAAATACTCACAGTAAACTATTACTTAGCTTATTAATTTGTCATTAGCAATGAAAATATTTAGTCAGATCTGAGTAATAGTGTTTTCCCTTTAACTTTATTTGAGGGAAAGATATCTTTCAAAAACTGTAATGTAAATAAACATAGGATTTTTAAAAATGTATCTTTTTATCATTATATAGTGATACAAGGGCTAATTCACCAAGAGGATATAACAATTGTAAATGTATTATAAACCCAACAACAATATGGAGCACTTAAATCCATTAGGTATACCATATTGGGGTACCTAAATACATAAAACAATTATTAAATGATCTGAAGGGAAAGATAGACCTTAATATATAATAGATTAACTCAATTCTCCAATTTCAACAATAGACAGATTATCTACAGAGAAAATCAACAATGAAACAGTGGACTTGAATTACACCTTAGACCAAGTAGACCTAACAGAAATATACAAAACATTCTATCCGACAGCAGCAAAATGCATTCTTTTCAAGTGCACACATTCTCCAGAATAGATCACATGTTAGATCACAAAACAAATTTGAGAGGATTGGAATCATATCAAATATTTTCTGCATCCCAATGCAGGAAACTAGAGATCAGTAACAGGATTATTTTTTTTTTAAATACACAAATATGTGGATACTAAACAGCATAGTCCTAACAATTAATAGGTCACAGAAAAAAATTACAAAACAAATGAGTAAATACCTTGAGGCAAGCAAAAATGAAAAGAAACATACCAAAACTTATGAGATCTAGCAAAAGTAGTCCTAGGAGGAAAAATTACAGTGTTAAATCCTTATAGCAATAGGAAAAAAAGATGTCAAATAAACAATCTAATGTTATACCACAAGGAGCCAGAAAAACAACAAAGTTTAAATTTAGCAGAAAAAAAAGAAATAACAAATATCAGAGCAGAAATAAATGAAATAAAGAAAAGCAATTTAAAAATCAACAAAACTAAAAATCGGTTTCTGAAAAGATAAACAAAATTTAAAAAACCTTAGCTAGACTAAGTAGGAAAAAAATGGAGAGAAAACTTAGATCAATAAGATCAGAAATGAAAGAGGAGGCATTGCTACTGAAACCACAGAAATACAAAGCATCATAAGAAAATACAATGAAAATTACATGCCAACAAGTTAAATAATCCAGAAGAAATGGATAAATTCTTAGACACATACAACTACCAGAACTGAATCATGAATATAAAGAAAATTTAAACAAATGAATAAGAGATTCCATCCATAATAAAAAGACTCCTATCAAAGAAAAGCCTAGCATTGAAAAAGCTTCACTGCTGAATTGAGAAAAGAAAAAAAACTAATAACAAATATTCTCAAATTTATTAAAAAACAAACAAACAAAAACTGGGCCGGGCGCGGTGGCTCACGCCTGTAATCCCAGCACTTTCGGAGGCCGGGGCGGGCGGATCACGAGGTCAAGAGATCGAGACCATCCTGGTCAACATGGTGAAACCCCGTCTCTACTAAAAATACAAAAAAATTAGCTGGGCGTGGTGGCATGCGCCTGTAGTCCCAGCTACTCAGGAGGCTGAGGCAGGAGAATTGCTTGAACCCCGGGCGGCGGAGGTTGCAGTGAGCCGAGGTCGTGCCACTGCACTCCAGCCTGGCGCCTAGTGATGGAGTGAGTCTCTGTTTCAAAAAAAAAAAAAAAACTGAAGTGGAGGGTGATTTGTTGAGGCCGGCATTACCTTGATACCAAAGTCAAACAAGGACACTACAAGAAAAGAAAATTTACAAGCCAATATCCCTGATGAACACAAATGCAAAAATCCTCAACATAATATCAACAAACAGAATTCAAGGACACATTAAATGGATCATTCACCATAATCAGGCGGGCTTTATCCCTGGGATGCAAGGATGACTCAACATATGTAAATTATTAAATGTGATACACTACATTATAAAATAAAGAACAAAAATCATATGATTAGCTCAGTAGAAAAAAACATTTGATCAATTTAATATCTTTTCAATATGATAATTTAAAAATGTAACTCTCAATAGATTATTGACGTAAGACTCAACAGGTATTGAAGGAAGGCAGTTCATAATAAAGGCCGTATATGACAAGCCCATGGTGAATAGTTGAAAGCTTTTCCTCCAAGAGGAGAAACAGGACAAGGATGCCCAATACCACTTGTTTTCAACATGGTACTGGAAGTCCTGGTCAGATCTAAAAACTTTTTTTTTTTAATTCTATTTACAACAGCAACAAAATGATTAAAATTAATCAAGGAGGTAATGAATCTGTATACTGAAAATTATAAAATACTGATAAAACACAAATAAATAAGAAGATACGACATGTTCATTGACAGGAGGAATTAATAATGTGAAAATGTCTTTACTAACCAAAGCAATATATAGATTCAGTGTAATTCCTATCAAAATTCCAATACTGTTTTCATAAAAACAGAAAAATGTTCTTAAATGTGTATGGAACCATGAAAGACCCAAAATAGCCAAAGCAATCCTGCACAAACAAAAATAAAAAAAGCTAGAGGCATCACACTACCTGATTTCAAAATCAACTACAAAGCTAATTAATTAAACGTCACCTTACTTGCATAAAAACAGATACACTGATCAATGCAACATAACAGAAAGCTCAGAAATAAACCCACACATATAGCCAATTGATATTTTGATGAATGTGCCCAGAATATATAATAGGCGGAAAATAGTCTCTTCCACAAATGGTGAAGGGAAAACTAAATAGCCAAATACAAACAAATAAAATTAGACCCTTCCCTCACATTATATACAAAAATCAAATTAAAATGGAGTAGATTTAAACACAAGACCTGAAACTAAATCTACTAGAAAAGAGAGCAAAAGCTTCATGACACTGGTCTGAACAAATGGATATTTTGGATGTGATCCCATAAGTACAGGCAACAAAAGCAAAAATTAGGAAAATGAATTTATTTCAAACTAAAAAGCTTCTGCACAGAAAGAATAAAACTAAAAAGGTGCTGTGACAACACAGAAAATACAAGAAAATACTTGTAAACCATACATTGGACAAGAGATTAATATACCAAATATATGGATGCTTCTTGATTATGATGGGGTTACATCTCAATAAACCCATCACAATTTAGACATGTAACAAAAATATATTTAATACCTCAATAAACCCATTGTACAGTCAAAAATTACAAGTTGAGCCATCAGATGTGTAGATATCCTCACATTATGATGGAAGTATGTCCTGATAAACTCATTGTAATGTCAAAAAGTTTTAAGTTGAATTATTGTAAGTCAGGGAACATCTATACATAGAACTCATATACAGTAGTATTAAAACAAGTAACTCAATTCAAAAATTGGCCAAGAATCTAAAAAATATATTTCAAAATAAGGCATACAAATAACACACAGGTCCAAGAAAATATGCTCCACATCACTAATCGTTAGGAAAATGAAAATTAAAACAACAATGAGGTATCACTTCACATCTGTTAGAATGGCTATTATCAAAAAGATGAAAGATAAGTGTTGGCAAGAACACAGAGGAAAGAGAACTTTTGTACTTTTTTGGTAGGCATGTACATTAGTACAGTCATTATGAAAAACAGTGTGGTAGTTTTTCAAGAAACTAAAATTAGAACTGCTATGGGATGCAGTAATCCCACTTCTGAGTATACAACCACAGGAACTGAAATCAACATGTCAAAGTTATGTCTACACTCCATGTTTTTTGTAGCATTATTCACAATGATCAAGATACCGAATTAACCTGTCTATCAAAGCATTAATAGATAAAGGGAATATGGTAAACATATCAATAAAACATTATTCAACCTTTAAAAAGAAGGAAATCCTGTCATTTGTGATGATCTGAATGAATCTGGAGGACATTACACCAAGCGTAATAAGCCATGCACAGAAAGACACATATTGTGTGGTCTCACTTATATGTAGAATCTTAAATAAATTGAACTCATAGAAGTAGAGTATAGCATAATGGCTACCAGAGGCTATGGGAAGAGTAAGGAGAGAGGAAATGGGGAGATGTTAACCAAAAGGTACAAAGTTTCAGATAGATATGAGAAATAATCTTGAGATCTATTGAGCATTGGGGTGACTACAGTCAATAATAATGGATTGTACATTTCAAAATAATAAAAAAGTAAATTTAAGAAATCTCATCATAAAAATGATAGGTAAAGTAAGTGATGGATGTGTTAATTATTTAATTAGTCCACATTGTATGCATATTTCAAAACATCACATCATACCTTTAAATGTATACAATTATCACTTGTTTATCAAGAATAATATTGAAAAACAAAGAAAATGTGTCGTTTTCTTTTTCTGATTATATATTCCATTATAAATATTTTAATTACAATCAAAAGTAAAGAAACTTTTTTTTTTTAGAAAAGATGAGAACCTAAAATTCTACAAATACTCTTCTCCTATTTCTTCATTATGAATATTATTATAATCAAACTCTTAGTAACTTTTTATTAATTGCATAACAAGTTCCAAGACCTTTACTGGTCACACCCATGCATTCTATCATTGAGTTTTTATAAGAATCCAGGGGTAATCATAATGATTCCCATTTTCAAATGTGAGAAAACAGAAGGCTTAAAGAGATGTATTAATTTGTTTATTTTAACAAAAAGTATTGATAAAGCAAGGCTCCTTGTCCAAACATAATTAGAACCCATGTTCACAGTATAATGGTAAATTCAGAATTATTTTTCTCAAGGATTCTTCAGTCTGTTAAATTAGAACTTCCAGATATATTAAAGAAGGTCATTAACTATATTGACCTTCCAGCCATCACCCAGATTTTTAAATGACTTAACAAACTGGTTAAATATTTATCCATATAGCTAAGGAAGAGAACTACTAAAACATGGCTCTTATAACTTGCAAAAGTACGTGCCTACACACCTTGAAGATTTTGCCCAAACATGTGGATGATGATGATGTCACTGAAATGGAAAGTCAGTCTCTCTACTGTCCTTCATACTACCTCAGACAGTAAGAACAGCTTGAGGACAATAGTATACCATTTGTAACACATTAGTCAAGGAAGCTATGTGTGTAGAAAAGTTTGTCCAGAGAAAAGGTATACATTATAAAATATTGACCCATAAAGTTGAGGTAGAGTGGAGGTAAAAAATAATGATTGATCTTAAAGAAAAAAATACAGTAAGCTACTTAAGGAGGCATACGTTATAAATGTGTATACTATTTCTCTTTGCTTTTGGAGTGGTTTTTTGGTGCCCAGGATAAATTTCAGAAAAATTATGACATCTAGAGAATACAATTAATGCATACTTTTTCACTGCTGAGAGAAATTACCTCAAAAAATGTACAGTGTGGAGAATAATGTCAGCTGGATTGGAACCCTGAATTGAGGGTAAGCCAGAAACTTTGAGGAATTTGTCAATTTAAGTGCAAACTAGTCAGATTGACAAGAAGAACAAAATTTTGGTACACAATATACTTCTCACAAGGAAAATCTGGCTTTGCAGCAAAGAAGGCTAAACATAACCTCCCCGTCCCCCACCCCCTCCCCCCCAAAAAAACAGGAGATAGTTAAAGGAATGAAAGCTAAGGAAGTCGTAAAACTTACCAAAAAATATTCATTTGTAGTCTTTCATTTGCTATGAGTCCGCAGAATTTGAAAACGCCATAATACGGCATCAAGGGGCCAGGTTGACTACATTGACCAATTGACCAGAAGTTTATGGTAGACATAGCTGTCAAAGCAGAAAATTGCACCACACAATGGTAAACTGGCAAGCGAGACTATTTAAAGCTACTGTAATAATATAGAGAGGCTAATCTGAGTTCAACTTTGCTGAAACAAAAAGCAGGAGAGTTTTTAAGAGCTGTGTTAAGGGATCTTAGGATATTTGCATTTGCTAATTGTCACTGCTCAAGGAAAACGTACACTTTCTCTTGAGATTGTTTTATAATTTCTAAGAAGAGAGCCACTATACTTAGGCTCCTACAGTCCCACAGAGAGAGAGAGAAAGAGGCTGTATCTTTCTCCACAATTACATTTCAAAAGAATGGCCCCCAGGTCCTGGAAAAGACAGTTTTGCATTGTAAACCTAAGAGAGGCTTTTAAAAAGATTTACATCACAAAAGGGAAGAGAAACAAATTGATTGCAAGTTTTCTGAAGTAAATGCTCTAAAAAAAGAAGTTAGAGGGAGATCAGGGCCTAAAGAAGCTGGTATGAAGTTGAGTCAAGCTGAGAGAGGCTTTAAGGTCCACCTTGGTCACAAGTAAGAAAAACTAAGACTTATAATATGAAAGCAAAAAGTCTCTTCTCAGTCCAATATGTTAGGTGTTCCTCCTCTAACTTTTTTGTTTTTAACTGTTGTTTTTTGATACTGAATTCTAAGATCACTTAATAAAATTTCCTAAACCATATCATCAGCCCGCCTAACTTTAATTATTATCTGCCGACGATTTTCAAACTATTATTATTATTGATACCGAGTCTCATTCTGTCACCAGGCTGCAGTGCAGTGGTGCTCTCAGCTCACTGCAACCTCCCCCTCCCTAGTTCAAGCGATTCTCCTGCCTCAGCCTCCTGAGTAGCTGGTACTACATGCATGCACCACCATGCCAAGCTAATTTTTGTATTTTTAGTAGAGATGGGGTTTCACCATGTTGGCCAGGATGGTCTTGATCTCTTGACCTCATGATCTGCCGGCCTCAGTCTCCCAAAGTGTTGGGATTACAGGCATGAGCCACCGCACTCAGCCCAAACTATGATATTTATGCTTTCAAAGGAAAATATGTTTGACTTATAAATTCTAAATTGAGTGTACTTGCCTTTACTGGAAAAAATACATATACACACGTGTGCATGCAGGCACACACAAAACTCAGGCAAAAACACAAATGAACAAGCAAAACAATAATTAAAAGCAAATTAAAATTAGAATAACCAAAGGCCTAGAGGGTTCGATACAAAACTGCTGTTAAATGCAGGTATAGAAGAGTATACAGGTATCAATGTTTCTTAGAAGAGTAGATTTATTATAAAAAGTGGCTTGAAGAGAGTAAAGTATATCTAAATTTCCAGACTTTCCTAACAAAACTGAGCAGAAGGAAAATAAATAGGTAGACGAAAGAAAATATAATGGGCCAAAGCTATAGCAAGCACAATTTGTGTTACTAGTGCAAATTTTCAGAGAATTAAAATTTTTACTTTATTGAAAACCTAAAAGATCTCCTCAAGCAAAACTTAGAAGATATGGAACAAACAAATCACTAAAATTGAGACACCATATAAACCATCTAGCACAATGCAGGATTGAAAAACTAAGACATTTAAAAATCAGAAAGGATAAAGAGACTGCAGAATTTAAAATTACATTTATATGTTAATGGTTTGAATCTCCTCTTTTTAAAGGCAAAGACACAAGACTGTTAAACAAATTATAGAAGGCTTTCTTTGGGCAAAACTACATTACGTCCCAATAGACCAGACTCAAAATGGAGTTACCTATGCTCACCAAAGTGAAACTGAATTTTCATCTGTCCTTCCAAGGAATTAGGAGAGATAACAGCCTAATTTCTGAACAGGGCAGTTTCCATCTTCAATTAGCATGATAATAAAATGTCTTTTTATTTAAAAAAGATTTTTTAAATTTCAAAATAAATTTTACATTTACAGAAAAGGTATGAAGATTATACACAGTTTCCATATACTCCACATCCAGTTGCCCCTATTAACAACATTTAATGGTGTGTTTGTCACGGTTAATGAACCAATTTTAAAAACTGTTGATACAAAATATTTGTACTATTTATGAGGCACATGTGATATCTTGTCACACTCATAAAATGTACAATGATTAAGTCAATGTATTTAGGATGCCCATCACCTTGATTATTTTTGTGTTGGAAACATTTCAAGTTCTCTTTTCTAGCTATTTTGAAATATTTAATACATAACCATAGGTTACACACTGTTGCTTACTATACTTATCTTACTCTGCTATCCAATGTTAGAACTTATTCCTTCTATCTAATTGTATATCATTGACCAACCTCTCTTTACTCCATCTTTTTTACCTTTCCCAGTCTTTGGCAACCACCATTTTACTCTCTATTTCCATCATATGAATCTTTTTAGCTCCCACATATGAGTGAGAACATGCAATATTATCTTTCTGTGCCATTATTTTACAACACAAAGACCTCTAGCTCTATTCCTGTTGCTGCAAATGACAGTATTTTAGTTATTTGTGATGGTAAAATAATATTCTATTATGTATACACATATATACATATGAGATATATATTATAGATATCTGTGATCTCTGATATCTATTATATATGTGAGATATCTATAT
Source organism: Alouatta palliata (assembly GCA_004027835.1). NCBI lineage: Eukaryota > Metazoa > Chordata > Mammalia > Primates > Atelidae > Alouatta > Alouatta palliata. The sequence goes on along the minus strand of PVKV010002651.1, from coordinate 131,278 downwards.
AGCACTCTCTCATATATATAGATATATATCTATATCTATATATATATATCTCTAGATATATATCTATATCTATATATATATCTCTCATATATATAGATATCTATATATATATATATCTGTGAGCTATTTACCTCTCTAATGCTCTTTTTCTCTATATATAGCTCTCTATGTAAATAGATATCTGTAGGCTACATATATCTGAAAGCTACATATAGTTATGGAGATATCTATCTATATAGATACCTATAAAGACATATAGAGATATTGATATATATGGATATCTATATAAAGGTATATAGAGCTCTATCTATGAGTATATCTGTTAGATACATATCTAGATATAGCTCACAAATGTATATGTGATATATATGTAAATCACATCTTCTTTATCCATGAATCCATTGATAGAGGTTAATTCCGTTTCTTTACTATTGTGAACAGTGCTGCAATAAACATGGGGTACAGGTAATTTTTTACATATTGATTTACTTTCTTTTGGATACATGACCAATAGTGAGATTGCTGGATTAGATTCAATAACAGTTGGAAAATTTGAACAGCTAACTTCCAACATTACACAGATTATCTAGACAAGAAATAAAATCAACCAAGAAACATTGGATTTGAACTACATTTTAGACCAAGTGGACCTAACAGATGTTTACAAAACATTTTATTAAACGGCTGCAGAATATACATTCTTCTCACCAGCACATGGAACATTCTGCAAGATAGATTATATGTTGGGCCACAAAACAAATCTCAACAAATTTTAAAAAATCAAAATTATATCAAGTGTTTCTCAAACTACAATGGAATAAAACTAGAAAGAAAACCAAGAGTAACTTTAGAAACTGTACAAATACATGGAAATTAAGCAACATGCTCCTGAATGACCACTGGATCAACAAAAAAATTAAGAGGATAATAGAATTTTTTAAAATTCTTAGAACAAATGAAAATGAAAAATGAACATATCAAAACTCATGTGAAAAAGCAAAACAGTACTAAGAGGGCAGTTTATAGCAATGGATACCGACTTTAGAAAAGCACCTCTTCAAGGAGAACTACAAACTACTGGCTCAACGAAATAAAAGAGGACACAAACAGATGGAAAAACATTCCATGCTCATGGTTAGGAAGAATTAATATCGTGAACATGGCCATACTGCCAAAAGTAATTTATAGATTCAACAATATCCCCATCAAGCTACCAATGATCTTCACAGAACTGGAAAAAAATCACTTTAAACTTCATGTGGAATCACAAGAGAGCCTGCATAGCCAAGACAATCCTAAGCAAAAACAACAAAGCCAGAGGCATCAAACTACACTACAAGGCTACAGTAATCAAAACAGCATGGTACCGGCACCAAAACAGAAACATAGACCAATGGAACAGAACAGAGGCCCCAGAAGCAACGCCACACATCTACAACCATCTGATCTTTGACAAGCCTGACAAAAACAAGCAATGAGGAAAGGACTCCGTGTTTAATAAATAGTTTTGGGAAAACTGGCTAGCAATGTGCAGAAAGCAGAAACTGGACCCATTCCTGTCACCTTACACTAAAATTAACTCCAGATTGATTAAAGATTTAAACATAAAACCTAACACCATAAAAACACTAGAAGAAAATGTAGGCAGAACCATCCAGGACATAACCATAGGCAAGGACTTCATGACTAAAACACCAAAAGCAATGCCAACAAAAGCCAAGATAGACAAATGGGATCTAATTAAAATTCAGAACTTCTGTACAGCAAAAGAAATCATCATTAGAGCAAACCAGCAACCAACAGAATGGGAAAAAAATTTTGCAATTTAGCCATCTGACAAAAAGCTAATATCCAGAATCTACAAAGAACTAAAAAGATATACAACAAAGAGAAAAAAAAAAAACCCATTCAAAAGTGGGCAAAGGATATGAACAGACACTTTTCAAAAGAAGACATATATGAGGGCAACAAACATGAAAAAATGCTCATCATCACTGGTCATTAGAGAAATGCAAATCAAAACCACATTGCGATACCATCTTATGCCAGTTAGAATGGCAATCACTAAAAAATCTGGAGACAACAGGTGCTGGAGAAGATGTGGAGAAATAGCAACACTCCTACACAGTTGGTGAGAGTGTAAGTTAGTTCAACTATTGTGGAAGACAGTGTGGTGATTTCTCAAAGATCTAGAAATAGAAATTCTATTTGACCCAGCAATTCCATTACTGGGTATATACCCAAAGAACTATAAAATCCTTCTAGTATAAAGACACATGTACACATATGCTCATTGCAGCTCTGTATACAATGGCAAAGACCTGGAACCAGCCCAAATGCCCATCAATGATAGACTGGACAAAGAAAATGTGGTATATATACACCATGGAATACTACACAGTCAGAAAAAATCAGTTCGTGTCCTTTGTAGGGACTTGGATGAATCTGGAAACCATCATTCTCAGCAAACTGATACAAGAACAGAAAACCAAACACCACATGTTCTCACTCATAGGTGGGTGTTGAACAATGAGAACACGTGGACTCAGGGAGAGGAGCATCACACACTAGGGGCAGTTGCAGGAGGGTAGGGGAGGGACAGCATGGGGTGGGGAGGGATAATATGGGGAGAAATGCCAGATATAGTATACACCTAAAGTAAAATGAAAAAAAAAAAAAAGAAAGAAAAGTACCTCTGTTTTAGTACTTAAAACAAAGAGTAACCTGAAGTTAACCAATCACCAATCACTTATCTATTTTTCTTTTTTTTTTTTTTTATATATACTTTTTATTGCATTTTAGGTTTGGGGGTACATGTGAAGAACATGCAAGATTGTTACATAGGAACACACATGGCAGTGTGATTTGCTGCCTTCCTCCCCATCACCTATATCTGGTATCTCTGCCTCTGTCTTTTGAAGAAAGTTAATTTGAAATGCCCAGTCTGCTTTTTGTTCTTTGTTTCTTCTTTCTTCTACCGTTTTTCTACCCATAAAACCATCCACCTTTGCTCAACTCATTGAAACACTTATTTTATGGAAGGAAATGTTGCCTGATTCTAAAAATCACAATAAAATCAATTAATATCTTTAAACTAAATTGGTTGTTATTTTGTCTTTTGAAAAGATATTTTTTTAAAAGTCCAAAATGTACAATTAATCCCAAAAAACAGAATGGTTAACTATATCAAGGAAGTACAATGTTAGGCAGGTGCTTTAGGCAAACAGAAATGGGGAAAGTAGGTCCATATTAAATACAAAGATAAACAGAAAAATGCATTACATGAGATAAAGTCAGTTTTTGAAATGCAGTTTTATTCAACAATGGATATATAAATATGATCATTTTTATTAGCATATAAAATAAGAATGATAGAAATACAAGGAAAAATTGTCCAAAAAATGATTAATTAGAAAGGTGTTATAGACCTGCACAGTGCAATACTATACAGTCATTAGAAATAATAAATTAGGTGTTTAATAGTACAATTTTTAATATCAGTATATTTTATGTGATAAAGCCTGTTAACACATTTTTTCACATATTTAGTAATTTAAAGATGATTACAAGTATACCAAAAGCAGAAGTCATAAAGAGAAGATTTCTTCTGACTACATCAATTGAAAAACATCTTGTAGCCAAAAAAAATTAATAAAATGTTATGAAATCAATAATAAAGTAAAAAAATGCACCTAAGATTATGGATTAAAAATTATATATACAGATATCTTGAAAATGAGTAAGCATTATGAAGCCAATATGTCAGTATTCAGCGTTATAGACAATTTAAAGAGAAGAAATACAAATGGGAAATAAATTAGTGCCAAAACCTTCTCATTTCTCAATAACCAAATAAACACTACTCAATCAATTGACGCTTTAAGTTTGTGGATTTCAGCATCAGAGGCATGTTTGAATATCGGCTCTATTATCTGCTACTCAGACAAGTGTATTAAATTCTTTACATTTTTCCTTTATATTTTATTGTCAAGTGAGCGCAGTGTTACTTACCTCACAGTATTGTTAGTTTGAGATCAAATATTAAACTCAGGAATGAACTAAAGTTTCACTTTTAGCTCAATATACTAGACTACAGCTTCTTTTATGGCCTTTAAAAAACCAAATGATGCTTCAAGTAACTGAACATCATTCCTTAGCACTTCAGAACTTAGGCAAGATTAGTGAAATCTTATCTGGTTGGTTATCATGTCATTTAATTAGTGTAACAGCATAAGTGATTGGAACCAGATTTGCCTTTGTTTGTTTGCAAATACATGTAAGTATTATAGAAATTAATCTGTAATTTTGTTAAAATTCTAAAGTTAGCTAAAGGTTACATTTTATGATGATTAAAATGAAACAATGGAATAATTATTTACATTATATCAAAAAAAGTTTGCAATATCATGAAAAAATGCTGTTAGGTGGATTGCCTTAAAAATAATCTTAAAATATTTCTACAATGTATATATTATTACAAGGCAGCATAAGAGAATATTAGATTTTATCATAATATTAAACATTTAAAATTGTTTGGTATATTAACAAACAATTATATAATTTTAAGTCTTAAGACTTAAAACTTTAGTCTTAAGACTTAAAATTAAACCTTATAATTCTACTTAATTTTTAATGCTATAATTTTACTTAGATTCTGTGTCTTCCAAGCAAAAGTATTGTATAAATATTCTTTACATTGATTGAGAGCAAGAAAAGCAAGATGCCAACTCTGTCACCTTAAATTTTCATGAAACACTCTACTGTGATGCACTATCATAATCATGAAATATGAAAAATTATCCACATCTAGACACAATAAAGTGTGAGGAAAAGAAGACAATTCAGAAAAAAGAAAATATCAAAATCAGATGTTATGTAAACAAGTAAAACAATAGGCTTTACAAGTATGCTTCAAGATAACTTACAGTTTTGCATCTATGGTGACTATAATTTTATTTCACTTATTTATTTATTTTAGATGGACTCTCACACCGTATCGTCAGCTGGAGTGCAATGGCACGATCTTGGCTCACTGCAATCTTTGCCACCTGGGTTCAAGCGATTCTCTTGCCTCAGCCTCCTAAGTAGCTTGGATTATAGGTGCCTGCAGTCACGCCTGGCTAATTTTTTATATTTTCAGTAGAGACGGAGTTTCTCTAGTTTGGCCAGGCTGGTCTGAAACTCCTTACCTGGTGATCAGCCTGCCTTGGCCTCCCAAAGTGCTGGGATTACAGGCATGAGCCACCATGCCTGGTCAAGCGACTATTATTTTAAATAAACTGGACAAAATAATTGATTGAGGCTATCAGCAATTTCCAGTGGTTGAAAGAGAGGATAGTCTCTATGAGTCTTAAGAATAAACTTTCTTCCAGTATTCTGCTCTATACAAAAGAAGTTGGTGATATTATTAAACATTTCAATTGAAGGTGAACATCTCGTCATTGTTGTAACTAATGACCGTGAAACAATGTAGTAGTTCAGAATTTTGAGAAAAAAATTGTTTCTGTAAAACAAATTTTATTAAAACTTTAAATAATTAATAAAACAATAAAGTTTGGAAATTAGCTATGTTTATCTGAATAAAATTTTAGGATTATTCTGCATTGATAATGTTCACCTTTGGCTTCACTTGAGATTGACTGTTGATTTTAGCACTTAGCCATTTGCTACTTAACTAGAATGTGTATTTTGTGCACCTCTGTAACATTTGTAAAGTAGTTAGCATAGCGTGTGGCACATAGTCAATAAAGGCTTTCTACCTAGTGTTACTATTATTAGAGCAATCTGAAGCCATCGAATTAGATATTTTTTAATATTACAATAAGTACTAGTGTTGAGAAGGTAATTGGAACAAAGGTCAATCTTATACATTGATGATACAAGTACAAATTGATTTACTTCGGACAACTTGTAAATATGAATTAAAAGTCTTTAAAATATCATTACTTACTGGCCCAGATGTTCCTATTTCTAGAAATTTTTCATCGGGGAAAAAGTCTGATAAGTTGGCAAAAATAAATGCACATAAAAGTTGATCTTAACATAACTTTTAATAGGAAAAATGGAATACAAACTAGATATCAAAATGTAGGTTAAATAAATCAAGACATCCATATAATCATGTACTGGGTTTCTGTTTAAAATGAGAATTTAGAAAGTGTATGTGTTGATAAGAAACTGTTGTAGAAATATACTGTTAAGTGGAAAGCCAGTTAAACTTCCAGCTACATTACATTGTATATAACAGACATGAAACAATACCACTTCATAATGTTGTCTAAGCACCAACGAAAACAAGGTCACTATGAATATTACATTACTAAATATTCTCCTCTCCTAGCTGATAGGAGTTACTACGGCTTCTTTATAGCTTCAGACACACCAGATTTTTCCATCACTTGATAAGATTAGTAGACATATCTGATTATAGAATTAAACTGCTTCCTCATAGCATACAAGGCACAGCGAATCCCAGTTTCCTTTAACTGCTTCAAAAATCACTTTGCCCAAATCCTAAAATGAATCCTTTTTAATACTTTGAGATACCCTGTTTCCCCATGGTGTGTGTTCTCTCTTGCTGCAATGAGTAATAAATTCAACTTTGTAAAACTACAGGTATGTCCCTGGTGGTCTTTGCTAGAGTACATTGACAATTTATATATTATATGTATATAATATTAATTATATAACACTATATATTAACATTTAATTTTAAAGCAATTGCTTATAAAAATGTAATTTGTATTTTGGATTTAATTCATTGTTTTCTTATACAAATAACATTTTTTTAAAATTAAAAATGTAATGTATTAAGTTGAAATGTCTGTAAAATCGTTGAGAACAATAATTCACCATGGCAATGTGGATCCACAGGAGAATTTGCTTTTAAGCTTCAATACTTTGCATAGCTGTGTTTTTTAAGAACACTGCGGATCCTATTACTCATGGTGCCTCCTTGTATTTCAGTTTACACCAGCAAATGGTGTAGTTGCCATAATTTGGTCTACAAATATCACCAGTTTTATTATATTTATTTTATCGTGATAAAAATTATGCACCTATGTACCGCCAACTCTCTGAATCATTACTAGAGCTTTCAATAAGTCAAACCCATCATTCTTTAAGGTTTAAAAATTACATGATTATATAAAACATATGCTGTAAAACACTTCCATTAAAACTCAGATAGGACAGGGTCTATATTTTAAAAAAATCCATTCTGTTACACAGGAACATAGTATTTAATTTGTGGTACTATTAAGGTGACTTAGGTTTATGTATCTTGAAATCACTGTGAAAAATTACAGAGGACTTTATAAACTTTTATTTTTAGTCTATTTTCCCTAAGATCATTTCTTCAAAATATATTAATATGTATAACTTCACAATACTGTGTTAAAGAATGTGAAAATGCATCTAGATTTTGATAGGTAATATATCAGGCTTGCATGTTAATCAGATATTATTAACCAAGACAAGATGATGCAGAGCAAGATGGCTGAATAGAAGCCTTCACAGATCATCCTCCCATAGGACAACAAATTGAGTAACTGTTCACACAAAGAAGCTTTCACATAAGAACCAAAATCAGGTGAGTGATCACAGTATCTGGCTCTAACTTCGTATTATTGAAAGAAGCACTGAGGTGGGTAGAAAAGACAGTCTTGAATCACTAACATCGTCACATCCTCTATCCCCTGGCAGTGGCTACAGGGTACAGAGAGACAATCTGTGTGCTCGTGTAAGGAAGAGCACAGCGATTGTGGGACTTTGCATGGGAACCTAGCGCTGCCCTATCACAGCAGAAAGCAACGCAGGGCAGAACTCAGCTAATACCCATGAAGGGAGCATTTAGACCAGACCTAGCCACAAGGGAGTCTCTCACTGCAAGATTGAAATCTGAGTTCTGGCAAGCCCTGCTGCCTCAGGCTAAAGCGCTCTGCGGTACTAAATAAACTTGAAAAGCAATCTGGGTCACAAGCTGCGGTTCTTGGGCAAGTTCTGGTGATATGAGGGGCTCAGAGCCAGGGAACTTGGTATGCACATGAAATAGTGAGATATCAGCTATGGCAGCCAAGAGAGTGCTTGCCCCATTTCTCCCCTAATGTGGAGAAGCTCAGCTTGCAGCTGTGAGAGAGACTCTCCTTCCCTCTGCTTGAGGAGAGAGAGGGAAGAGTAAAGAGTACTTTGTCTTGCAACTTGGATACCATCTCAGCCACAGAAGGATAGGGCAACAAAAAAAGTCCTGAGGCTTCCATTTCAAGCCCTTGCTTCCAGATAATGTTTCCAGATACATGCTGGCCAAAAAGGAACCCACTGCATTGAAGCGAAGTACCCAGTCCTGACAGTATTTATCACATGCTGACTAAAGAGACATTGAATTCTGAATAAGCAGCAGTGGTAACCAGGCAGTACCCACTGTGGGCCCCGGGTGAGGTTCAGAAGTGTGCTGGCTTCTGGTGTGACCCAGCACATTCCCAGCTGTGGTGGCTATGAGAAAAAGAAAGGGAAGACTACAGGAGACTTTGTTTTGCAGCTTAGATACCAGCCCAGCCACAGTGGGGTAAAGAACCAAGTGAATTCTAGGGGGTCCCAATTCCAGGCCCTAGACTTGGATGGTACTTGTGAACCTCCCTGTACCAGACGAGATCCCACTCTCCTGATGGGAGAATCCCAGGCCTAGAAGTATTCACCACAAACTGACTGAAGAGGCCTTGGGCCTTGAGTGAACTTTGCTGATAGCCACGCAGTACTTGCCACAGCCCTGGGATGGTGATGGCCAGAGTTGGTGATGGCCATTTCTCTACTGGTGGAAAGGGGAGGGAAGAGTGAGAAGAATTTTACCTTGTTGCTTGGGTGCCAATGCAGCCACTGTAGAACACAACAATGTGTAGATTCCTAACATTTCTGATTCTAGCCCCTGGCTACCAGACAGCATCTCTGGGTCCATGCAGTACTTGGGGGGGAACTTGTTACCCTGAAGAAAAGGACACAACCTGGTGGCTTTGCCACTTGCTGACTGTAGATCCCTAGGGCCTTGAGTGAACATAAGCAGTAGCCAGGCAGTAGCTACCATAGGCCATGGATGAGATCCAGTGTTCTGTTCGACTCAGGTCTGACTAGCGCAGTCCCAGTAGGGATAGCCACAAGTATGCTTATGTCAATGCTTCACCAGCTCCAGCCAGATGGCACATAGAGGGAGGGGCTTTGTTTCTTTGAAAGAAAGTAAGGGATGAGAACAGGAGTCTGTCTTGGAATCTACAGAATTCCTCTGTACCTTATCCAACACCAAACAGGTGCTACCTCTGTGAGTCTTCAAGAATCACAGCATTACTGGAATTGGGGGACCCCCAATGTAGATACAGCTGCAGTGACCAAAGACTTAGATCATAAAACCCAAGTCTCTTTGAATGTCTGGAGAGCCTTCTCAAGAAGGATGGGTACAAACAAACCCAGACTGTGAAGACTACATAAATACCTAAATCTTCAATGCCAAGGCACTTATAAATATCCACAAGTATCAACACCAGCAGGAAAACATAACCTCACAGGATGAACTAAATAAGGCACCAGGGACCAACCCCAGAGAGACAGACATAATGTGACTTTTCAGACAGATAATCCAAAATAACTGTTTTCAGGCAACTCAACAAAATTCAAAATAGCAAGATAGCACAGAGATGGAATTCAAAATACTACTAGATAAATTTAAACAAAGAGATTGAAATGAAAATAAGCACAAATTCTGGTGCTGAAAAATGCAATTGTCACACTGAAGAAGCATTAGCATCTCTTACAATGAGAAGAAAGAATTAGTAAACTTTAAGACAGGCTATTTGAAAATATACAGTCAGAAGACAAAAGAAAAAAAATGAAGCACATCTACAAGATCTAGAAAAAGACTTAAAAGGGACAAATCTAAGAGTTATTAGCCTTAAAGTGGAGGTAGAAAAAGAGATAAGAAAAGTTTATTCAAAGGCGTAATAACATAACTTTTCAAACCTAGAGAAAGACATCAATATTCAAGTATAAGAAGATTATAGAACACCAAGCAGACTTAATCCAAAGAAGACTACCTGAAGATATTTAATAATGAAACCTACAAAGGTCAAGGATAAAAAGGATCCTAAAAGCAGTGAGAGAAAAATAAAAACAAATAACATATAATGGAGCTCCAATAAGTGTGGCAGCAGATTTTTCAGTGGGAAATTCATAGGCCAGAGAGTGGCATGACATATTTAAGGGGCCGAAGGAGGAAAAAAACAACAATTTTTATCTTAGAATTGTCTATCCAGCAAAAATATCCCTACAACATTAATGAGAAATGAAAACTTTCCCAGACCAAAAAAAAAAAAAAAAAAAGCATAGGGAATTCATCAACATCAGATCTGTCATACAAGAAATGCTAATAGGATTCCTTCAATTTGAGAAAAAAAAAGATGTTAATGGGCAATAAGAAATAATCTGAAGGCACAGAATTCACTAGTAATAGTAAATATATAGAAAAACAGAATATTATAACACTAATTGTGGTATATAATATCTCAAGTAGAAAAATTAAAGATAAACCAATCAAAATAATAACTACAACAACTTTTCAAAACAGTACAATAAGATATAAATAAAAAAACCCAAAAATGTAAAAAGGGGGGACAAAATTCAAGTGTAGAATTTTTATTAGCTTTCTGTTTGCTTACTTGTTAGCCAGTTTGTGCAATCAGTGTTAAATTGTCATCAGTTTAAAATAATGGGTTATTGAGATGATATTTGCAAGCTTCATAGTAACCTCAAAACAACAAACATAATGGATACACAAAAAATAAAAAGCAAGAAATTAAAACATGCACCAGAGAAAATCACCTTCATTAGAAGGAAGACAGGAAGGAAGAAAAGAATACCACCTGTAACACATTGGTGTATTTGTTACATGAAAAGATGAAACAAAGTGACAAGAGTAAGTTCTTACTTAATAATGGCATTGAATGTGGATAGATAGAACTCTACAATCAAAAGGCACAGAGTGGCTTAATGAATTAAAAAAAACATAAGATCTAACAAGCTATTGCCTACAAGAAACAAATTTACCTATAAAGACATACATAGACTCCAAATAAATAGAAATAAAATTACATATAAGTGGAAACCAAAAAAGAGCAGGAGTAGCTATACTTATATCAGAAAAAACAGGTTTGAAGACAAAAACAATACAAAACAAAAAGTCATTATATTATATGCTTCAATCCTGGAACATTCCAGAAGCAATATATGAAGCAAATATTATTAGAACTAAAGACAGAGCTAGACCTTAGTACAGTAATAATTGAAAATTTTGACACCCTACTGTCGGCATTAAACAGATCACCCAGACAGAAAAATCAACACAGAAACATTGGACTTAATCTGCACCTGAAAAATATTTACACAATATTTCATCTAATGGCTGCAGAACATATTCTTCTCTTCAGCACACAAATTGTTCTCAAGGATAGACAAGATATATTTCTAGTTTTACTCCATGATGTCAGAGAAGATTTTTGATATAATCTCAATGTTTTTGAATGTTTTAAATCTCTTTCTGTGTAAAATATCTTCTATCCAGGAGAATCGCTTGTACCTGGGAAACAGAAGTTGCAGTGACCCGCAATCACGCCACTGCACTGCAGCCTGGGCAACAAGAGTGAAACTTTGTCTCAATAAGAAAAAAAATTCTGTCTCAAAATATATGTATTTTATATATGTGTTGTTATTCTTATATATATTATCTATTATAATATATAATTTATATACTAATGTTTTTACATATAATGTAATATTTAGTTATAATAATATTTGCTTCATATATTGCTTCTAGAATGTTCCAGGATTGAAGCATATAAAATAATGACTTTTTGTTTTATATTGTTTTGGTCTTGAAACCCATTTTGTCTAAGTATAACTACTCCTGTTCTTTTTTGGTTTCCACTTATAATAATATATATTATTATAATAATTATATTATATATTTAATATTAAATTTATTATATAATATGTAATATATTATCTATATTACATATTATATAATTCTGTCTTAATTTTTATATATATATATATTTTTTTTTTTTTTTTTGAGACAGAGTTCTTATTGCTCTTAGTGTCCAGGCTGGAGCGCAATGGCGCAATCATAGCTCACTGCAACCTCTGCCTCCTAGGTACAAGCGATTCTCCTGGATAGACAGTATTTTACAAAAAATGAGGCTTAAAGCTTTCAAAAAATTGAGATTATATCAAATATCTTCTCTGACCATAATGGAGTAAAACTAGAAATTAATAATGAGGAGTTTGGGAAACTATACAAATACATGGCAATTAAACAGTATGTCCCTGAGTGATGAGTGGATCGATGAAAAAATTTAGAAGGAAATTGAATTTTTTTGAAACATATGATAATAGAAACACAACATTTCAAAACCTATGAGATACAGTGAAAGCAGTTCTAAGAGGGAAGTTAATAGCTGTAAGTGCCTACATCGAAGAAGTAGAAAACTTCAAATAAACAATCCAAGAAACTAAAAATATAAGAGCACACTAAACCCCAAATTACTAGGAGAAATAATGAAGATCAGTGCAGAGACAGATAAAATTGAAGTAAAGAAAACAAAAGATCAATGAAAAACATGTGTTTTTTAGCGAAAATAAAATCAACAAAAACCTTTAGCCATACTATGAAGAAAAGAGAGCTGAAAAACGAGACATTACAACTGATACTACAGAAATTCAAAGGATCAATTCAGGCTACTATGAGAAACTATTAAATACATGGCAATATACTGGAAAACTTAGAAGAAATAAATAAATTTCTAAACACACATTAATATAGCCTACCAAGATTGAAGCATAAATAAATCCAAAACCTGAATGGACCAAAAGCAAATAACAAGAATGAATCCATAATAAAAAGTTTCCCAGCAAAGAAGAGCCCACAACCTGATGGCTTCACTGCTGAATTCTACCAAACATTTAAAGAAAACTTATACTAGTTCTACTGATACTGTTCTGAAAAACTGAAGAGAAAAGAATACTTCCCAACTAATTCAAGGCTGTTATGACTCTGGTACCCAAATCACACAAGACATATCAAAAATAAAGAAAACTGCAGACAATATGCCTGATGAATATCGATGCAAAAATCTTCAAGAAAATATTAGCAAACTAAATTCAATAACCAAATGAGATTTATCCCAAAAACACAAGTATGGCCCAATATATGCAAATCTATCAATGTGATACATCATATTGATAGAATGAGGGACAAAAAACATATGATCATTTCCAGTGATGCTGAAGAGGCATTTGATATAATTCAACATCCCTTTATGATTTAAAAAATCCTCAAAAAATTTGGTATAGAAAAAACATACAACAAAAGGGCATGTACAACAGACCCACAGCTAGTATAATAATGAATGGAGAAATACTGAAAGCCTTTCCTTTAAGATCTGGAACACAACAAGGATGCCCACTTTCATCACTGCTGCTCCACATAGTACTGGAAGTTCTAGCTAGAGCAATCAGACAAGAATAAAAACTTACAGGCATCCAAGGGGAAATGAAGAAAGTCAAATTATTCTTGTTTGCAAAAAAATACAATCTTACATTTGGAAAAAAACAAAAGATTCCAAAAAAAAAAAACTTATTAAACTGATAAACTCATTAAAGTTGTAGGATATAAAATCAACATATGAAAATCAGTAGCATTTCTATATGTCAACAGCTGACAATATGAAAAAGATATCAAGAAAATAATCTAATTTATAATAGCTATAAATAAAATTAAATACTTAGGAATTTACTTAACCAAAAAAGTGAAAGATCTCTACAATGGGAACTATAAAACACTGATGTAAGAAATTGAAGAGGATACCAAAAAATGGAAAGAAATTCCACATTCATGGATTGGAAGAATTATTATTATTAAACTGTCCATATTACACAAAGCAATCCATAGATTCAATTCAATCCTGATATAGTTTGAATATCTGTATGTACCCAAATCTCATGTTGAACTTTAATCCTCAATATTGGGGGTTGAGCCTGGTGTGACACGTTTGGATTATGGAGGTGAATCCCTCATGAATGACTTAGGCCATCTGCTTGGTGATAAATGAGCTCTCTCTGAGTTCACAAGAGATACAATCATTTTAAAGTTTGTGGTACCCAAACTCACTTGCTCTTGCTCCTGTTCTTGCCATGTGATATATCTTCTACCCTTTGCCTTTGCCTTCTGCCATGATTGGAAGCTTCCCAAGTCCTCCCCAGAAGCAGATCCAACTATACTTCCTGTATAGCCTGCAGAACCATGAACCAATTAAAACTCCTTTGTTATAAATTACCCAATCTCAGATGTTTTTTTTATAGTAGTGCAAGAATGATCTAATACAAACCCTTATCAAAATACCAATGACATTCTTCACAGAAATTTTTTTAAAAAAATCTAAAATTTATGTGGAACCACAAAAGACCCAGAATAGCCAAAGCAAACCTGAGCAAAAAATAACAAACCTGGAGGAATCACATTACTTGACTTCTAACTGTACTACAGAGCTCTTATAATCAAAACACCACAGTACTGGCAAAAAACAGACACATAGGCTAATGGAACACAGTACAGAACCCAGAAACAAATCTATACACCTATTGTGAACTTATTTTTGACAAAGTTGCCAAGAACATACATTGAGGAAAGGGCAGTCTTTCCAAATAAATGGTGCTGGGAAAAGTGAATATACATATCCATAAGAATGTAACTAGACCTTAATCTCTTGCCATATATAAAAGTCAAACAAAAAAATTGAGAAATACTTAAACCTAAAACTTCAAGCTATGAAACTAATATAAGAAAACAATGACTCTCCATGGCATTGGACTGGGAATTATTTATTGAGTATTACCCCACAGGCACAGGCGACCAAAGCAAAAATGGACAAATGAGATCACAGTAAGTTAAAAGGCTTCCACATAGAAAACAAAGTGAAGAAACCAGACAGCTCACAAGTTGGGAGAAAATATTTGCAAACTACCCATCTAACAAGGGATTAATAATCAGAATACATATGCAGCTCAAACAACTCTATGGGAAAAAGATATAATAACCCAACATAAAAATTAGCAAAAGATCTGAATAGACATTTCTCAAAAGTAGACATAGAAATGGCAAACAGGTATATGAACAAGTGCTCAACATCACCAATCATCAGAGAAATTTAAATTAAACTAAAATGAGATATTATCTCAACTCAGTTAAAATGACCTTTATCCAAAAGATAGGCAGTAACAAGTGATGGCAAGATCTGGAGAAAAGTCAAACTTGTACATTCTTGGTGGGAATGTAAATTAGTACAACCACTATAGAGAACAGTTTGGAGGTTCCTCCAAAAACTAAAAATAGGGACTTCATCTAACACAGCAATCCTACTGCTACAAAGAAAGAGAGGAAAACCAAAAAAAAAAGAACATCCAAATTGAAAAGGAGAAAACAAATTATTCCTGTATGCAGATAATAAGATCTTATATTTGTAAAAACCTAAAGATTCTTCTCTCCTATGTTTATTGCAGCACTGTTCACTAGAGCCAATATTTGGAAGCAATCTAAGTGTTCATAAACAGATGAATAAAGAAAATATGGTACACACACACAGTGGAGTACTATTCAGCCATAAAAATAGTGAGATTCTGTCATTTGCAATAACATGGATGGAACTGGCAATCATTATTAAGTGAAATAAGCTAGAGAAAGGAAAACAGTGCATGTTCTCACTTATTTGTAAGAGCTAAAAATGAAAACAATTAAACTCATGGAGATAGAGAGTTAGAATGATGGTTACCAGAGGCTGGGAAGGGTAGCATGGGGTTCGGGGAGCAGTGATGGTCAACGTGTACAAAAATATAATTAGGTAGAATGAATAAGGTCTTGTATTTGATAGCACAACAAGGTGACTACAGTCAACAATTTATTGTACACTTTAAAACAACCAAAATAGTATAATTCGATTGTAATACAAAGAAAGGATAAACACGTGATGCAATGGAAACTCCATTTACTCTGTTTTGGTTATTACGCATCGTAAGCCTGTATCAAAATATCTCAATATACACTCCACAAATACATACACCTACTATGTACTCACATAAATTAAAAATTAAAAAAACAAATATTAAGCATATAAAATTAGGGAGTTTCTCAAAAAAGCAAACACTATCTTTAAACATATGGAAATAAGTATTGTTTGAAAGTACTTGAATCATACTTATGATAATATTTTAACAATAAATATATATTTTTTCCTGCTGACCCTTGACTAATTATGTAATGTAGACATGAACATTTGATTTTCTGTGTGTAAGTCCATCCTTACATGTTAAATAATTATTCAAATGCAAATATCTGGACAAGAGTTGTTGGATTTTTCACCAAATATGTAAAACAAGAAATCAGAGCTTTTTTAAGTTTTGGCAAATTAAAAAATATTAATAACCTGATATAGTTTTAATAATGTAAACATAAATTTATTTTTATAAGAGTGCTAATAATATGTGTGAATTTCTCATACAATGGTATGCATATCCCTGGATTGCCTTATGCTGTGGCAATAGGTATACAGAGCCAATGGTGAACACGGCATGCAGCCTCCTGGAATTTATCTTCTAAGATTTAAAGGAACAAATACAAAATAAACAGAGTGACTATAGTGAATAATTTATTGTACACTTTAAAAAAACTAAAATAGCATATTTTAAACTAAAGTATATTTTAAACTAAAATTCAAAAATTGGCATACAATTTTAAGATAAAATCATATTTGTTTATAATTTTTTTTAGTACAACCCACCAGTTCCAGCATTGTTTCCGATTTTCAGAAAACTATTATTGCTCTTCTTCTTTTTTTTTTTTTTGGTGAGAAAATTTAAGAAGTATTAGATTATGTCTTTCTGTTTCAGTTCTTAATAAAATATTTGCATGTATTTATACCATCATTCTTTCTGGATAATTTTATGAATAATCTTTAATTAACATATCTCTTTGATAAATAAACATAATCGTCCATGAACAAGACTATTAGGTGATTAATATCTCCAACTCCCCAGGCAGCTCATCATCACAAAATTGAATCTGTGAAATTATTAGCTACTTTAGAAATGCACCTTTAAAAGAATGGTTTAGCTTGTAAATACAAATGAATATTATTCAAAGCAGGAGAAACAACAGATTGTTTTAATTGATTTGCTTACAAATATCTATGGCATACAATTTGTGAAACGTGTAGGGATTTTTCTGTTACACTGTATAGTAAATTGGAGGTTTTGCAAAGTGAAGTGCTGAAGAGATTTGAGGTTCTGTTGCTAACTCCTATTTTCTTACTTATAAAATCTTTTATAAATTTCTAAAATTTCTGAAAAATAAGTGAATTTGTGGCATTAAAAATAGGTACCTGAATTCAATCAAGTAGAAAACTTACTCTGTATTATTCCATTCATCATTGATTTCAATATCATGAACAAGTCTAATAGCACAGAATGTCTGCTCATGGTCTGGTCTGAGGACATGCAAAGCTCCAAGGACCAGCAAACTATGGCCCACAGGCAAAACCTAACACTGCTTGTTATTATATTGCCTATGAGCTTAGACTAGTTTTTCTGTTCCAAAAAAAAACATTTTTAAATCAAGAGAACATTTCATTACCTAAGAAAATTTTATGAAATTATACTTTCAAAGTCCATAAAAATTTATCCACACTTGTTTACTGTCTATGATTGCTTTCACCCTGTAACAGCAGAGTTGGAGAGTTGTGACAAGACTATAGAACTACAAAGCCTAAATATTTACTATCTGACCCTTCATAGAAAATGTTGCCACCCCATGTTGAATATTTTTTTTCTTTGTAGATGTTTGTTCTTAAAGTCTGTAAGTTTTATTTCCCTAGATGTTTCCTCTTGTGTCTGGAACTCAGTATTTTCCAAGAGCATATTTTACTTGTTCAAACATTTGTGACATTTTCTAGTCAAGCTTTTAGTCACTTTCTAGTGGAAATTGAATTAACTCAATGTATTTTCTCTAAGGTGTCAACATTACTACAACTAAAAGAGACTTACTAGGCAATTACTTAACTATTTTTTTTAAAAAAAGCTTAAAAAAACCACAAAAAAGCTTTAATGTAAGTAAGTAGTCTGGGTTCCTTTTTTATTTCACATAAATTTAAAAATTCTCAATCATGACAATAATTAGTTGAATTTAAATCATAAGCCCATAGCCAAATATATTATTATTAAAATTGTGACACAATCCTCTTTAATTCAAAAGCAGGTTTAATTGATTTTTTAATGTAAATCTTAGGGGCAATTACATTTTAAAAAAAAATAACTTTTACAAGTGATGGAATGAAATCTTTGGCTTCAGGGAAGAAGAATTACATATACTTTTCCCTATTCCCCCAGGTAATTACTAAAATCCCTGGACCCTGTATATAGAACAGACTGAACGGTGGAGAGAATGAAGAAAACTAGTCACGAAACTTAAAATGCAAGTAACAACAAAGTGGTGAGTTCCCTGAGATTTCCTTTCTCTCTCTCTTTTTTCTTATAACCTGGAGCTAAAGAAGCTGACAACACAGAAACATCAACTGGCACAAGCAAGTAAAGCTACAACAAAAGTCTGTTCTCTCTTTCTCTCTCTGGCCATAAGATCAGGAAAGGTTTAAGCAAGACAGACAGACAACTTTCAGTCAATAACTACTCTATCCCAACCAAACAACACAGAAAAACTTTGGTGCTTTTCCTATTCATGCCAGGCGAGCTGGGAGCATAGACTTTTATGCTACCAGGATATATAAGGAGACATGTTTATCCCCCTACTGTGATGGTGCCAGAAAAGCAGAGCAGAAAGCCAGGACGTTCAAATGTAATGAGAGAGCCCTGCCCAACATACAGTGTCAGTGGAGATCATATTGGGAACCAAGAGTCTTACCTGCAAACAACAAAATGTTCCTGGAGGAATGTCACAGGAGGCCTAGCGGAAAGTCAGGATTTTCACCACCAAGCAGAAAGGGGCCTTATCTCCTCTGCCCCTTGCCCCGTGGTTTCAATGAAAGCCACCTGGGAGGAATAATGAGCCGTTCTTGCTATCAGCCAAGAAAGTATCAGTGGAGCTGTAATGGAGAGCCAAAAATCACACACCTGCGCAACAGTAACAAGAAATTACATCCCCTTCAGGTGCCAACAGAAACTAAATGGGTAATCTAGAAGTCCGTTCTCAGTTGGCAATAATGAGGTAGCCGCTTTTCCTTCCCCTGCTACAATAGCATTGAAGGACACTAGCCCAGTGTTAGTGTAAATAACATCCAAAGACTCATGATGTAATTCCTAAAATGCAAGTTCCACTGGAAAAATCATACATCATATTAAAAAGCCTGAAAAATCTCAAAGAGAATGAGAAAAGACAATGAATAGATGCTAACACATAGAAGACAAATGTTAGAATTGTCTGTCATAAAAAAATTTTCAACAAGAAATTGCAAGCACACTTCAAACAAATGAAAAACAAAATAGAAAGTCATACTAAAGAAATAGAAAGTCTCAGCAAGAAAATAAAATATATTAAAAAAAACCCAAGTAGGTGTTTTAGAATGAAAACTGCAATAACTAAAATAAAAAATATCAAGGAGTAAGCTTAAAAGCAGAATGAAGGTATGAAAAGGAAAGAACTAGTGAACAGGAATAGAAATTGCCCATTCTAAATAACATCCAGGAAACAGTTATTTCTCTAAGGATCTCCATTTTATTTTACTGGAGACTGGTGTTAGAACAGAAGATCTATATCCTACGTGTGTTCCTTGATACTGAGGTGGTGGATTTATTCTAGATTCTCTTAGTTGGCAGAAGAAAATATTTGTGTGTATGACCTATCAATAAATATTTCTACATGTAGCCATCTTTGTATTAAGCTAAACATCAGTTTATTCTGATGTGTCCAATACTAATCAATTATCACATGGATCATTCTAGCCTCTTCCTGCTTATCTATAATGTCATAATTCAGCAGTGAGAAACCTGGCATCCACCTGTCATTGTTCCATTCTAATATATAGGTACAGTGTTTTCAGGATTGTTAACATACACTCCACAGAAGAGAATTTTATCTACTAGAGTACAGTATGTGTGTACACTTCACTTAGTCTTACAGATTCATTAATTCCAAAGTTACTTAGGTTATTACTTTATCATCCCCTACCTCCAGCAACATTGTTTCAAACATATGTGAGACCTTTAAATTATGTTGTTACATTCTGCATTCTTTCCTGGGATTGCCCAGATAGCTAAATGATTTTTTTTTCAATTCATATACATTAAGGCTTACTTACTGTTCATGGTGTAAAGTTTTATGGGCCTTAAAAAATGCTTATTGTCTTGTAGTCACCATTATAGTAAGATATAGAATAGTTTCACCATTTAAAAAAATCTCCTGTGCTTTACTTATTCAAACCTACCCCTGTAAACTAAATACCCTGCTGACCACTGATCTTTTTACTGTCTCTTTAGTTTTGCCTTTTCTAGAATGTCATATGATTAGAATAACATAACAAGTAGCTTTTTTTCCACTGGATTCTTTCTCTTAGTAGTGTTGTTTTCTATTCATTGCCAGAGGTTTCTTTTTCTGCTTTATCTAGTTTTAACACAGCATTTTAAATGATTCTGTTGCATCTCTTCAGTTAGTATTTAAATTATACTTCTTTAAATATTTTTAGCTGATGCCCTATAATTTATAATATAAATTTTTAAATAATCTTGTCTACCTTGAAGTAATACTATTTAGTTTCATATATTATGGACATACCTTATTACAGAATACTCTCAATTACTCCTTCCCACCCCTTGAGACATTGTTGTCATTCATTTTATTATTGTATGCTATGATCACCCAATATATTTTTACCAGCATTACTTTAAACAATTATCCCTTAGATAAATTTAAAAAATTCTCATACACACACACATTTCATTCATTCCTTTTCCAATGCACTTTCTTTCTTTAATAAATCAAAGTCTCTGACCTATAAATTTTTCCTTTTGCTTAAAGAAATTTTTTTAACATTTTTTTACTGGGCAGATCTGCTGGCAATAAATTTTCTGTTTTTCTTTGTCTGAAAGGTTTATTTCTCTTCCACTGGATAAAGGATTCTAGGTTGGTGGGTTTCTTTAAAATTTCAACAATTTAAATATTTTACTTCTCTCTCTCTCTCTCTTTATTTTTTTGGCATGGCTTCTCACAAGAAGCCCACTGTAATTTTCTTTGTTCTGTAAGTAAGGTATTTTTCCTACCTGTAACTTCTTTAAAGATTTTCTTTTTGTCTTTTTTTTTTCAATTGAAATATTGTATACCTCAGTATAGTCCATGTAGTATTTACCTTGTTTGGTGTTCTCTGAGCTTCCTGGATCTATAACATTGTTCCTGTCATTAATTCTGAAAGTTTACAGGTATTAATTCTCTGTATGTTTCTTATGCTCCATTCTCTTTTTCCTCTCAATGCTGTATTCCAATTACATATATGTTATATCTCTTGAAATTATCCCATAATTTAAAAAAATATATATTCTTAGGGGTTCTTCTGTGTTTGCTTTCTGTCTCTCTGAATTTCAGTTTAGAATAGTTTTTTGTATCTAACTTCATGCCCACCTATTCTTTCCTGGGCTGTATCCAGTTTACTGATGAACTCACTCAATGCCTATTTTATTTCTGTTATATTGTATGTTGATTTTTTAAAGTATTTTTATTGTTTCTAAAATTTTTCATTTCCTTGCTTATACATTTCTTCTTTCATTTTGTCTAGTTTTTTGTTAGAGACTTTAATATATTAATCCTAGTTATTCTAAATATTTTGAAAGTCTGTCTGATACTTTTAATATCTGTGTTTCATCTGACCCTGTTTTCCATGACTGCTTTTTACTCTTTAGTCTGTGTTTTCTTCTTGCCTCTAGTAAACCTTATAGTTTCTTGTTAAATGCCAAATAGGGTTAGGATAATAGGCACTCAGGTGAATAAGCCTCTATGGTTAGAATTTGTGTTGGTTTAGTTAGGAGTTGGGCTTTACTTAATGTTTACCTTCGCTATAGTTGTCACAGGGTTTATACTTCTCGAAAGTCCTTGTTTTTGTCTCCCCTGTTGTCTTTGGGCTTCTGTAAGTATTTCTCTTCAGACAGAGTTTGTGCTTTGAAGCTCTGTGAGCTGTGATTCACTATTATGATAATGAAACTTGTTGATGTGTGGTAAGGTGTTGGGGAGGGGAGTGTTTTGTAATTTTCTGGTATCTTTTAGTGCACCTGTGGTGGTTCTGGCCTGTGACCCTTTTGTTTCCATTGCATAATTTCTTCCACTCCACCTCCTTAGGTGAGGCAGGAAGAATCATGGGGGCAGAAATGGAAAGAGTATCCTTCCCTCAGAACTCTGGGACAAGACTCTAATAGTCTTCCTTCCTACAGAGTAGACCAAGAAAATGAAGAAGAAGCTTCTGGGCATATTGCACGATTACTTTTCCCTTTCCCTACTAGAACCACAAGGGATTTTTCTTGGATCTTCGCCTGTGATCCTGGTGGGGTTCCTGAAATAAATCTTATAAAAATGTGGGGATTTTTGTAAGACTGAAGTTTCCAGGAGTTTCTCACTCTTAAACTACACTCAGCTTTTAGCAATCAAAATCTTTAAGTGCCTCTATCAGTTTGGCTCCAGTGACTTCTCTTCCAGGTAAGCAGTTCTAGGCTGAGACTCTCCAGATTTACCTCTCTTCAGATTTTGGAGGGGTAATTTGCCACGTGACCTCAATTCTTTGATGGGCCCAAGGAAAGAAAAGTAGAATTTTTCATTTCTGCTGCTTGGAGTAATGACTGTCAATGCTTTGTGTATTTTAGAACTGAAACTGGAATTTGTGAAAGTAATTTCAATAAAGTAGAATAAAGAAAGGGGAAATTTACCTGAATTCAAGATTCATTATATAGCTAAAGTAATTAAGATTGTGTGGTATTACTGATGGAGGAATAGACCCATAGATCAGTGGAACAGAATAGGGAATCCAGAAATACAATCAAACAAATATGTCCAAGTGATTTTTGACAAACATTAATAATTCAATGGAGGAAAGATATCCTTTTAACAAATGTTACTTGAGCTTTTGTTATATGTGTATAACATATATTGTATAACATATATTTACACATATTGACCTCTATATGTGTAAAAAGTAAACATTGACCTAGAGTGATATCTTACATAAAATTAACTCAAAATAATTCATAAACATAAATGAAAAACATAAAATGATAAAACTTCTATATTAAAAAAAAAAAACAGCTGAAACTCTTTAAGATCCAGAGCTAAAGAGTTCCAGGATGTACTAATAAAACTACCATCCATGTAAGGTAAAGTGACTAAATTAAACTTTATCAAAAGTAAAAATTTTCTCCTATGAAAAATCCTTTGACAAAAGAAAAGTGACAGTTGAAGGAAATATTAGCAAATCACTTATCTAATACCAAATGAGTATCTAAGAATATATAAAGAACTCTCAAAACTCAATAATCCTACTTGGAAGGCTGAAGCATGAGAGTTGCTTGAGCCTGTGAGGCTGAGGTTGCAGTGAGCCACGACAGAGTGAGAGACCCTGTCTCAAAAAAAAAAAAAAAGAACCTCAGCAATCAAAACCCAACAATCCAATTTGAAAATAAGCAAAAAAAAAAAAAAAACAAAAAACACCTTGAAGAGGAATTTCATAGAAGATATACAGATGGCAAATAAACACATGTAAAAGTATTCAACGACTTTGTTTATTAGGGAAGTGTAAATTAAAACAACAATGCGATATTATTTTATATATATATCATAATGGATAAAATGAAAAATATTGACAACTAATGCTGGCAAGGATGAGTAGAAACTGGATCACATACACTGCTGATGGAAATGCAGAATATTACAGTCACAAAACAGGTGGTTTCTAACTATAAAACTAAAATTAAAAACCTAAACATGCAGTTACTATAGAGCCAAGCAATTGCACACTTGGGCATTTATTCCAAAGACATAAAAATTATGTTCTCACAAAAACCCACACATAAATGTTTATAGCAGCTTTGTATATATAGGGCATGAAAAGCAAAAACAATCTAGATATCCTTCTACAGGAAAAATGGCTAAAAATCTTGGTACATTTATAGCATGAAATATACTCTGAAATGAAGAGTGAATATTGATAACATGCAGTGACCTGGAGCGATCTCCAAGGAAATGTGCTAAGTGAAAAAAGCCAATCCCAAAAGGCCACATACTGTATGATTCCATTTAAATAAAATTCTTGGAGTAACAAAATTAGATAAATAGGAAACAGCTTTGTGGTTTCCAGGGACAAAGCAAGAGGTGGAGGTGACTGGGGAAGCGAGAGTGGCTACAAAAGGGCAATATGTGGAGCCTTGTACTGATGAAAATGTTCTGTAATTTGACTGCATCCATGTCAATATCCTAGGGCGATAACATATTATACTTTACCCAACAGGAAGAAAAGTGGGCAAAAAGTACTCCAGAATTCTCTGTATTATTTCTTACAACTGCATGTGAAGCTATTATTTCTAAATAAATTGTTTACTTAAAATGATACAGTGATTCTTTATATTAAATGTTATAAATATTACACTCTTTAAAATAGATGAGAATCATATAAACAGAATACATTTTCTAAGAAGTAGATGCAATAAGCACTTTTCAAACTATAAATCAGTGCTCTATAGTTGTATAATGTTTTGATATTTTTACTTAAAAATTTAGCAAGGCCTTTTTTTCCCTTCAGACTTATGGTCTTTTGGTATATAAGTCAATATGCCTATTTTGTAATTTCTCAAGGAGTTATTGTTTATTTCTTCTGAAACCCTAAAGTAAAAGAGCCTTTACATTTTATAACCAGACACCTTTGTCCATTTTACTTTTGAGAACATGTTTTTGTATTTTGTGTCCTCATTCTAACTCAATGCCTAATACCCAATAAATATATATAGAAAAAAATATAGAATGAAAGGGTGAATGATAAATGAATAAATAGATTAATAAATAAATGTCAAGATAATTTAAACTTCTGATTACTTAGACACTATCCAGATGGATGACACTGCACTATTTCTACTTCTTACTAAAGAGAAAATGAGGACTTCCTCTGAAGAATTCACTGCCTTGAAATTTTAAGTTTTTGTCCCACTGAATCCCTTTTATCCAAAAGGAATGATTGCCAGGAAAGTAAGGTGTCATTCTCAGTTTATCAGAAGCTTATTTTTAGAATGAAAAATGAAATTTTGAATCTTATAGAGTTAATATATAACTTCTTTAGGATCCCAAGTGCACAATTTTTTTTTTCAGATAATAGTTTTGTTTACAAACTCAACAGTAAATATAATGGCTCTAATATATGTAATAATAAATCTAGAAAAACAGTGGTATTATTTCAGGATTAATATTAGATCGTTTAAAATGTAGACCTGTTAGTTTTTCAGCTACAGTTGCCGGCTATTGGAAGTGTCTAAATCCATGCTGCCCCTCACGACATTTGTGGAGTTCATACAAGCTATCTCTGCCTGAAAACCTCCTCTTTGCTTGATCCCAAGGCTGCCTGCTTCTACAGCAATGGCTGTCAATATCTAGCCCATCTCAGAGAATCCCTTGGGGATTTATTAAAACATAGATTGTTGGGGCCCACTTTCAAAATTTCTGAATCAGTAAGTTTTTGACGAAGCACAAGAATTTGCATCTCTAAGTTCCCAGGTGATGCTGATGCTGCTGGTCCTGAGACCTCACTGTTAGTTGCTCTGCCTCAGGGTATCATTTTCTAAGTGTGGAACTTGCACTTATTCAATACAGAATAAGTGCTCAATAAAAATACCTAATCTGGTGATATCTTCCCAGAAGATTCATTAAATAAATATTTATGAAAACTCTGTTTAACATACTGTGTTTATTAGGAAAAACTCTTAAAAAAAAATGTTTTACAACTGTGAAAACCAGGAAACTGTGTGAAATCCCAGAACTCAAAGACTTAATTGTCCAAAATTTTGGTATGATTTCTATTGGTCTATATAGTATTTTATATTGTTCCCAGTAAAATAATTATTGCTTAATTCTATTAATGTGATATTTTTATTTATTATAAAACACAATTTTATTAATCAACTTTCTATCATTTTTTCACAAGTATAATTACCAATTTTTTTCTGTTCAACTATTTCAAGTATTAGAGCCCAGAAGTTCTATTGGATTTTCCACCAATACATTATGAATTACAGTATGCTGTATTATTCTGAATAAGCCATTCTAAAAGAAGCACTTTATCCTATTCTATTCTAATGTAATCTCTGAAAAAGGTGAACTGATTCAGTACACAAATTAGAATATGTTCTGAAGATCAGCAAATTTATATTTCATTGCATTAGTTTTAATAACATTTTTATATTTTTGTTTATTAATAAGAACACTTTTTTAAAAGTATAATCTTTAAATATACAATGAACTTAGGTCATCTTCATTTGGACACAGGCATTTATTTTTTACATGTAAGGTACATTTTATTTTTTTCTGGACAATAAGAATTCCTGTGAAGTCTCTTACTATAAACCCAGATGTGGCAATATTCCAAAAGCTTTTAAAGTGCCTTTCTAAAATATTGGCAGAAGAGTATGGATTTTTTTTTTGATTGCCTGTTGCATTTTTCCATTATTCTTTTGTCTTTTATCTTGTCTTTGGAGGATACAAGACTCTGCAAACAATTCTGGGGTTTGCCTGGAATGCTGTGAAGCAATTGGTGGTGACAGGGAATTACATGCTGTTTTAAAGGGAATTGTTTATGATGAGGTAATTTACACTTGAAGTGGTCAGAGGAGAGCCAGACATATAATTAGTGGGAGGAACATTTATCTCCTAGCAGCACTGTTCTCCCCATGGGCAAAACACCACCAGGCAAGGACAGATGTAAACACTTTTCTCAAGTTGGCAAAGGCTGAACATGGAATTGTTTGAGTCCAGGTAATTGTTGCCAGGACAGTTGCCCTGCAATAGGCTAGAAAAAGCAAGTTGGTTATCAGCTGTCTTCCATCCTTCTTTAAGTAGTTTGTGTTAGATCTCTGTGCCTTGACTTTCTGTATAGGAACAAATCCCAGTACTTGGTATGATTTGAAATCATTTTAAGAGTAAACAGTTTTCTAGGACAAGCATAGTGACATGATGTGTACCACCCAAATCTCATCTTGAACTGTGGTTTCTGTAATCCCCACGTCTTGGGAGGGACCCTGTGGGAGGTAAATGAATCATGGATGTGTTATCTTCATCCTGTTCTCCTGATAGTGACTGAGGTCTCACAGGATCTGATGGTTTTATAAGGGATTTTTCCTCCTTTGCTTTGCACCTCTCTCTCTTCTGCCACCTAGTGAAGAAGGACCTGTTTACTTCCCCTTCTGCCATGATTGTAAATTTCCTGAGGCTTCCCCATCCCTGCAGAACTACGAGTCAGTTAAATTTCTTTCCTTTGAAAATTGCCTAGTCTCAGATATTTCTTCATAGCATCATGAGAACAGACTAATACAATAAATTGGTACTGACTAGGTAGTGGGACACTGCTGTTAAGATACCCAAAAAGGTGAAATCAACTTTGGAACTGGGTAACAAGCATAGATTGGAATAGTTTGGAGGGCTCAAAAGAAGACAGGAAAATGTGGGAAAGTTTGGAACTTCCTATAGTCTCAGAGGGCTCAGAAGAAGACAGGAAGATGTGAAAAAGTTCGGAACTTCCTAGGGACTTGTTGAATGGCTTTGAACAGAGTGCTGATAGTGATATGGACAATGAAGTCCAGGCTGAGCTGGTCTCAGATGAAGATGAGGTACATTTTGGGAACTGGAGTAAACATCACTCTTGTTATACTTTAGCAAAGAGACTGATGACTTTTTGCCCCTGTTCTAGAGATGTGTGAAACACTGAACTCGAGAGAGATTATTTAAGGGATCTTGGTGGAAGATATTTCTTAGTAGCAAAATATTCAAGAGGTGACAGAGCATGAAGATTTGAAAAAATGTGCGGCCTAATAATGCGGTAGAAAAGAGAAACTTATTTTCTGGGAAAATTTTAAGCTGGCTACAGAAATTTGCATAATTAACAAAGAATCAAATGTTAACCACAAAGACAATGGGGAAAATGTTTCCCCAGGGCATGTCAGAGAAGTTTGCAGTAGTCCCTCCCATCCCAGTCCCTGAGGCCTAGGAGGGACAAATGGTTTACTGGGCTGGGTCCAGGGCCCCATGCTATGTACAACCTCTGACTTAGTGTCCTGCATCCTAGCTGCTCCAGCAATGGCTAAAGGGCCAAATTACAGCTCAGGCTATGGCTTCAGAGGGTGCAAGCCCCAAGCCCAGGCAGCTTCCACATGGTGTTGGGCCAAAGGGTGCATGGAAGACAAGAATTGAAGTTTGGGGACCTCTGCCTAGATATCAGAGGATGTATGGAAAACCCTGGATGTCCAGGCAGAACTTTGCTGCAGGGGCAGAGCCTTCTGCAGATTCTCTACTAGGGCAATGAAGAGCGGAAATGTGGGGTTGGAGCCCCACCACAGAGTCCCTACTGGAGCACTGCCTAATGAAGCTGTGAGAAGAGGGCCATCATCCTCTAGACCCCAGAATGGTAGATCCACTGACAACTTGTACCATACACCTAGAAAAGCTGCAGATGCTTAATGCCAGCCTGTGAAAGCAGCTGGGAGGGGGGCTGTACCCTGCAAAACCACAGAGGTAGAGCTGCCCAAGGCCTTGGGAGCCTACCTCTTAAATTACTGTCACCTGGATGTGAGACCTGGAGTCAAAGGAGATCATTTTGGAACTTTAAGGTTTAATGAAAGCCCTACTGAATTTTTAACTTGCACAGGGCCTGTAGCCCCTTTGTTTTGACCAATTTCCCACATTTGGAGTGGCTGTATTTACCCAATGCCTGTGTCCCCATTGTATCTAGGAAGTAACTAACTTGCTTTTGATTTTACAGGCTAATAGACAGAAGGGACTTACTTGCCTTGTCTCAGATGAGACTTTGGACTTGAACTTTTGGGTTAATGCTAGAATGAGCTAAGGCTTTGGAGGACTGTTGGAAAGGCATTATTGTGTTTTGAAATGTGAGGACATGAGATTTAGGAAGTGCCAGGGGTGGAATGATATGGTTTGGCTGTATCCTTACCCAAATCTCATCTTGAATTGTAGTTCTCATCATCCCCATGTCTCTTGGGAGGGACTCAGTGGAAGGTAATTGACTCATGGGGCTGATTACCCTCCTGATGTTCTCATGATAGTGAGTTCTCACAAGATGTGATGGTTTTATAAGGGACTTTTTTTCCCCTTTGCTCAGCACTTCTCCGTCCTGCCACCTTGTGAAGAAAGACATGTTTGCTTCTCCTTTTACCGTGATTGTAAGTTCCCCAAGGCCTCCCTGGACTGAAGAACTGTGAGTCAATTAAACTTCTTTCTTTTATAAATTACCCAGTCTTGGATATTTCTACATAGGAGCATGAGAACAGACTAATACACATAGTATATTTTTCAAGTTATCACAGGAAGTTCATCTGGCTAGAAGTCTTTATCCCATTGGTTCTCATTATCTCAAATTATTTGCAAAGGAAAATCTGCCTTTTCTCCTATGAAAATTGCTTATCATTGTTATTGTAATGCAAGTTATAGCTTTAGAGCATAAAATTGTACTGATTGGCTCTGGAACTGTAGGACCTAGGAGAAGGAAGGGAGAAAAAAAGCAGCAAAGCTAAGAAGAAAGGAGGAAGAAAAAAGAGAAGCTGATTCCTCTGGAGAGTCAAAACCCAGTGAACTTAATTTTTTGATGAAGAATACATTCAAAATAATAACTCTTGCAAAAATGTCTATAACTGTGATGGAAACATTTTGTCATCTGCAGTTAATACTAAAATATTTGTTGCCTCCTTTTTTTCTAGTAAAGATGGAACAAAGGTTGGTGAGTGCTCTGGATGAAGGTTAGTGAATGGCAAACTGTGAGACCCAGCTCTGCCTACTTTCCAGTTAGTTTTTTCACTTCCCTAATGTATGCATAAGAAAATATTTTTCCTAGAATGCAAATGTAGAGTCCTCAGTACACATAAATATGTTTCTGGCTACAACAATCCACAACATTCTCAAGTAAGTATTATGGCAAAAATAGTAAACTTTGTGATAAATTTCCTAAAAAGAAAACTAATGAATTTAGTTGCCATCAGATTTTATAGCTTTGCAGAAGAAAGACTGCCTGAGTCGTATGCCTTGGTGCTTAAACTGATACTAGAATTAACTAATTGTTAGTAGTATAAGTTATCATTTCACACACAGACTCACACATATTATCCCACATGTAAAAAGAAGTTCACACGCAGACCCAGAAAATGAATGTAGCAATTCTATTTTTCTAAAGTGTTCACACAAATATTTTTGGACCCACATATTCCTCCAGAACCTTGCCATCGATGGATGGAATGTACTTTTCCTTCCCGGTGTCCTGTGCAGGCCTTTTTGACTGTCTTGACAAAAAGAATGAGGCAAAGAGATGTTTTGTAACTGAGGCCAAGTCTTAAAGTCTCATGGCAATTGCCTAACTCTCTCTCTCTCATGTGTGCCTTCATATGATTTTATCCTCTGACTTTGCATCTTCCAGTTGAAACTCCAGATCTCCTGGAGTAGAGAAAAGCCACCCTGCTGTAATTTATCCAAATCCCTGACCCTCAGAATTCATGATTATAATAAATGTTGGTTTTACACCACTAAGTTTAGCAGTAATTTGTTTTATAGTTAGTTCCTCATAGGAGAGGCAGTGGGAGTTGTGACTTCTATATAGTTGATTTATGTGCCTTATAAGCCTAGATAAGTAGAGCTGGGCCTTTAAAATGCAGTCTATGAAAAAGAAGACAATAATCTAAATGGTCACATTTAGTGGCTCTATGGTTGAACTTATGGCAGCCTGAGGATCTAAGAGACATAAAAAAATCACTGAGCCCAAAGTCTTCCCAGTACATGTGTTTATCTACACTCCATGGAATGCAAGAGCCGAGAAATGTGCTCTGGTTGATATTCAAAAATTGATTTTTGCTGGAATTCCTACAAAATTCAAACAAAATTTAGTTACATGATGGAAGGGTTTATTCAAAACGGGGAATCTTTTTAGCTAACGTCCACATCCTCAAACATAGCTTCTTAACACCTTGTAGAATTGTTAAGTTATAAGAATATGAGTTAAATTTTCTAAGAAAATACTTGTTTTATCATGCCTTTTACCTCAGATGTCTAATCCTTTAATACTCCTCTTTAGAATAATAAACTTACTCATTGTTTAAAGACTAACTAAAATCTCACAAGGTTAAGGAAATAGGCAAAAGTGACAGTTACAATTCCAGGTGCGTTTGAATTTTTATCTTGGGCTCCTAAAGTCTGGGGAAATTTTCTATTCTTCAGGTGTTCAATGATTGAAAAGATCACCTGAATACATGGGGAAAACCATTGTCCTTTAATTTAACAGGAAATCATCACTGCACAATTGTTGCTGGTCTAATGAATTCACTTGATAAAATCTGGTATGTAGATCTCACTCTTAAATGTATAACCTATTAAATAATCTTTCTCAGAACCCTTTTAATTATTGTATTCTCCTAAAAAGTTATCCTTGACAAAGTATTCTTTCTTCATTATCTTAGTAGCATAAAAAGCATCTTATTATTTTCTTTTAATAGTCAGAATCAAAAATAAACAACAACTAGAGTGTTTCAGAGTGAGGAAACTAAACAAATACTGATGGTGCTGTAGTAAATAGGAAATTCCAAAGAAAGAGTTGTTTGAATTTAAAAAGCTTGTGACTTAGATTTACACATTTTATGGTTGATGTCTATTAAGAGTTATATAAAAGAAAGAGATAGGAAACTGAAACCAAGGAAAGGGGTCAAGGACTGAACCAGAAATAATAGCTGAAAGACCACTAAAATAAATTAGCTCTCTTAGGGAGAATGTAGGCAATAAGAATATAATTTACCTATGTATTAACCAGGATGTATTTTCAAGTGTCTTCAATTCATTTAAATGTTTTATTGTTATTTAATTCTATGTGTAGTTTTGTCTATTTATATGCATTAATCTGCTACTGCTATTCAAACCATCCTGAAGTTTCAGACATCATAAAAATGAGTTATTCATTATGAAACATTTGTTGCAAGACTAAATCCACTAAGAAGATAAGAAAATTTTTATAAGCACCTGACTCTTTTTAATATTTTGAACTCCTGTTAAAATGCCCCAAATTAAAAATAGATATTCTGTATATTGGACACATAGTCTGCCCAAGGCACTGTCCTAGGCACTGGAAATACAGTGCAAAATAAAACATATAGAAACTTCTGCCTCGATAAAACTCATATTTTATTGAGGATGGAAAGGATGGAGACACCGAATAAACAAAAAATGACTAAAACTAGATTAAATGTCCAATGTTGTTATGTGATGGAGAAAAAGAGATAATTTTCCAGAATAACTTAGTATTTGTCTGTACTTTCTGGATTATCTACAGCTTTGGATAATTTTTATCATTCAAGATTTCCACTGATGCAAGAAATGAGAAGATTTTAGACATACACTACCCTAAAAATGGAGCAATACATTGGGTGCATGTAACTCAGGGATTTACAGCTTTTCAGTGTCTGTCTACCTCTATATTGTAGGAGTGTGAAAGAAGAAGAGAGCATAGTGGGAGAAAACAAAGGGCACTAGACAATGGGGAACATCTTCCAGTCAAAACTATCCCCCTCATGTAGCCCACCAACCAGAAATTCACTGTGGATTAATAAGCATATCTTTTTAAATGCAAATAACCCCTGACAAGATTAAACACTGGCTTTGGAGTCAAATATACCTGGGCTTGAATCCTGGCTCTGCCATAATTTACTACTCATGTGACCTTGAGGAAGTAGCTATTATTTATCAATTGATTTTTACAGAGACTTGCTCACTTTGATACAATGAAAAATACCTACTGGTGTTGATTAACTGCAAATAGCATTTCTCTCTCTAAACTACCCATTATTTTAAAAATACTGATACCAATTTCTCCTCCTCCTCCTTTCTCTCTCTCTGTGTGTGACAATTACACACACATACACACATACAGAGCAGTCCTTTCTGAGACAATTACATCACTTTATTTCCAGATAGAAATCTTTTATTCATATTATTTCATTTCAAAAGTTAAAATTGATTGATCAACTCCCACATGACAGTCAGTATCATGCACTCTTACTACATACCAGAATGTAAAACAGAAAGTAGTTGCTGCGTTTATGGAGCTTGTATTTCACTAGGGAATGCAGATGATCAGTAACATACAGAATATACAGTTAAACATATAGAAAATTGGAGGATAATAGACACTTTAAAAATAGAGTAAGTAGATACAGCAGGCAGGGCAGTGATAATTGTAAATGTGTTGTTTGTGAAAGGTCTTGAGAAAGTGACATTTGAGTACAGATTTGAAGAAGGCAAAGAAATGAGTCGAATATTTAACTGCAGGAAAAGCATTCTAGGGAGAAGAAACAGGAAATCCAAAGGGCTTGAGAGGGTGCACCCTGGCATGCACAAAGAACGGCCAAGAAGCCAGTGCAACGCAGAAGAGGCAGAAAGATGAAGACAATAATAGATTCACGGGTGTGCAACGAGTATAGTCACATGGGGCCCTGTACGCAGAAGGGCTCTGAGCTTGGGGTTGATTATTCTGTGGCCATCTTTTTGAAATTAGTAATAATTTTTTTCAAAATCTTTGAACTTGTGTAAGTGTAATCTTATGGGACAATTAAGCATTTGAGAGAGCTTGAGGTTTAGGATGTGTGTGGTCCTTCTAGGGCCCCCGTGATTTCTCAGCCTGTCCTCCACTCACTGGGGGCCTAACTGGATGCCTGGATAGAGGAGTAGGAAGGACCATGGTTAGGCATGCATGATCCAAGGTGTCTCAAGTTGGAATATAGCTGTGGCCATCCCACTCATGACTGAATTTCTTAGGTGACTCAGTGAGGGAAATCTCTCACTCTTCCCAGATCCAGGTATCTATGACATCCTGATACAGATGTTGCAATACCCTTAGCATTTGCTCATCTGCTGTGGGTAGGGGTTGCTGATGTGTGGGAAGGGAGATATCTGGCTGGACTTCTTTTGTTCTCAGCTAGGGTATAGCCTCTGGGTCCTGCAGCTCATGGGAAGGGGAGAGAGCTATCTCAAGATCCAGTGAACACTGCAGCAGATGTGCACAAAGAGTAATGGGGCAGGCCCCGGGTCCCTGCAAAGTTCTTCACTTAGTACACTCATGACAGCCACAGGAGCACCAGATTAAATAGCAATTTTAAAACAGCATAACGAGTTGATAGAGACCATGAAAGAAGAAAAACGACTATACTTTATACCTATGAAGGGCGGTAGAAAAGCAGGAAAAGGGCCCTGCATTTTTGTTTTGCACTAAGCCCCACAAATTATTAGGTTGGTGCAAAAATAATCACAGTTTTTGCCATTACTTTTCACCAATCTTAATATGTGGCCAATTCTGCACAGAGGTAAGGGAGGGCCAGATTATTTAGGATCTTATAGGGTCTTCATTTTAAATATGTCCTATGCAAGTTTTATATAAGAGCAATGGCATGGCATAATCTGCTTTTTATTGTGTTTTCTGCTATTGTCTTGAGAGGGGTGGTAGCCTAGAAATTGTTTTGGAGGTCATTCCGATATAAGTGGAAGATAGGAGCTCAGAGGAGGTAACAAGGGAGTTGATAATAAGTTGAGAAATTGATGAATTCAGAATAGAGGTAATTTGAGGAGGATTAAGACAATTTGCTGAATGATTGAGTTGGTCTGTGGTTTACACTGGTATATGTAATTTCTAAAACACAATGAGCTGTAGGCTTATGATCTGTCTATATTACCAAATGAAAATTATGCCTCAATAAAAATAAAAACAAAAACCATTGTGTAGAACAATTTTTATGTTATGCCCCCATGTGTGAAGAAAATAAAGGATGGATGTGCTTTCTTCTTTAGATAAATGTACCTAAACGATAATTTCTGGAAGAATACACAAAATACAAGTAGCAATGTTAGTCTGTTCAGTGACTGGATCAGAAAATGAGCAGAAAAAGAGAATTATTCTCTAAAGATATTTTAATTTTTAACAATGTAAAATACTGTCTAATGCTATAGGTCAAATGTTTGTCCCCCAAACTTCATGTTAAAATTTGATTTCAAATGTTGGAGGTGAGGCCTAATAGAAAGTATTTGGTCATAGAAGTAGAGCCCTCCTGAATGGCTTATCACCATCCTCACAGTAATGAGTGAGTTTATACTTTGTTAGTTCCTTTGAGAGCTGATTTTGAAAAAGGGCCTGGAA
Organism: Alouatta palliata; assembly: GCA_004027835.1. Taxonomy (NCBI): domain Eukaryota; kingdom Metazoa; phylum Chordata; class Mammalia; order Primates; family Atelidae; genus Alouatta; species Alouatta palliata. The sequence continues at coordinate 95,792 of PVKV010002651.1, read as the reverse complement.
CCTCCTCCCTCCCTTGCTTCCTCTCTCACTGTGTGATCTCTGGACACTCTAACTCCCCTTTGCCTGATGCCATGAGTGGAAGCTGCCTGAAGCCCTCACCAGATGCGCAATCTTGAGCTTTTCCAAACATCAAAATCTTGAGTCAAATAAACCATTTTTCTTTATAAGCTACCCAGTTTTAGGTATTTCAGCATTAACATAAGGAGTAAGATATCTATAAACTGCTAAATATATTTTAAAGTTAACTTATGTGTTTAGTACAGATTTCAAGTTTATATCATCCAGTGTAAGAAAATAAATAAAATATTTTTAAGCATTTTCAATAGCAAAAATTAAGTGTCTGTTCTGGACTAGCACAAGGTATTAGCAGTAATGTTCTCTGGTGTTATGAACCCAGGAATTGATAATGTCTACCCATGGCAAGACCAAGGAAAGAATGCTTTCTTTTGAAATGCCACTTTTGAAAAAAGAGGCAATGAAGCTTTAATCAAGTGTAATAAGGCAGGAGAATCAGGAAGTCCCCTTATGTCTTTGGCAAAATTCGAAGAGAGCCATAAAGGAGTAATTTCCCAAGAGTAATAGCAAATGGAAACAAGTAAGTATCATACGGACCAGTCACCACCCAGGGAAGAAAAATATTTGGCTTATGTTAACAAAAGCAAGTAGCAAGTGCTTTGGTACAGAATAACAGCACCATCTGCTCTGCCAGGAACAAACACCTTGTCTGTCACTTGTGCTAACTACAGTCATCTCTCTATTGCTCTTCCCACATTCACGCTTGCTGTGGCTGAATTCTTCACCACCACACTAAAATGAACATTTTAAAACTGTAAAGCAGACCCTGTCACTGACTTGCCTAAATTCCTTCCAAAGTATTACCATGATCAAAAGAGATCTGGCCCATGCCTGTCTCGACATCTCCACCTTTGTCTTCTCTACAGCAACACCTAGGCACATTGGCCCTGGTCATCTCTGTCTTGCCTCAGAGTCTCCGCATACAGTGTTCTTTCTATGTCTAATTCTCTTCTTTCTATTATGCTTCGCCTGGCTGTATTCATTTCTTTGGGTTGCTATTACAAAAATACCATAGACTGAATGGCTTACAAAGAACAGAAATTTATTTTTCACAGTTTTGGAAGCTGAGAAATCCAATATCAAGGCCCTGGCAGACTTGGTGTCTGGTGGAGGACTGCTTCCTGGTCATAGACTGCTGTCTTCTTGCTGTGTTCTCACACAGTAGACATGGCAAAAGGGATCTCTGGGCTAATCTCATTCATGAGGGCCTCACCCTTATGATCTAATCACCCCCACAAAGACCCACCTCCTAACATTATCACCTTGGAAGTTAGAATTTCAACCTGTGGATTTTGAGAGGACACAAATATTCAGTCGAAAATGTCACTTCTTAGCCTGGGCAACATAGTAAGACTTCTTCTTTATTAAAAAAAAAAAAAATCAGCTAGGTGTGGTGGCATGTGCTTCTAGTCCCAGGGTACTGAGGACAGCAGGTGCCCAAGAGGTTGAGGCTGCAGTGAGCTGTGATGATGCCACTGCACTCCAGCCTGGATGACAGAGCAAGACCATATCTCAAACAAAATTTTTTAAATGTCACTTCTCTCTATCTACACACCGTTCTTCATCTACATGCCTACATGAATATTCAGTCAGTCATTAGAAAATCTGCTAAATCAGGGCAATTCTTTTCCAATTATACACTGCAAGAATTTCAGCATGCTTAGCTTTTGCCTAAACAGTAGTCATGTAACAACCCAAAATGCTTCTACAAATTTCCAGAACATACCTCAGTTGGTGTTATTTTTTCTCTTGAAAACTATTGATTTAAAGCCCAGATATGGAGGTGTAATTTTCCTAATGAACAGTGGAGATGTACCCCATGGAATTTGAGAAGGAAATATTCTCACAGACACGAGTGAGTACAGGGTAAGAAAAGTGGAATCAAGATCTGGTCTAAGCACTCATGGAGGATCTTTTTGAAGAGTTTGCTATTTTTGTCTGTGTTTTTCCATTACATTTTATGGGCTGAGATGGGAATAGGAGGCAGTTGTAGGGAATATTGAATTTATCCTTTTGCATGAGTAAGTTTCTCTATCATCTCAAACTTTGAATTAACTAGTCGCAGCCTCCTGATTGTCATTTTCTCTCTCTTCGTTAAAGGATACATATACATAGACTTACATAGTGGCCTGTAGGAAAGACAGGGAAAAATAAAAGTGTCTTGCTCTACATCTGGAACCTGAGGCCAAAGGGAGGGTGGCTTCATCCTGTTAAGGACTAACATTCCAAAGTTCTATCCAATGTGGTGCCCACTAGCTACGCAGGCACTTAAAATGTGCCTAGTTCAAATGGAGGTGTTTTGTAAGTATAAAGTATGTACAGAATTTCAGAGACTTTGTATGAAAATAAAACATGAATTATCTCATTAATAATTGCCATATTAGTCTCTTATTAAAGTAAAAATATTTTAATATATTGGGTTAAATTAAATCTTATTTTATCTGTTTATATGTGTTTTTAAATTATGACTATGAAAATATTTTAAATTACCTATGTGTGGCTGAGTGTGGTAGTTTACTTCTTTAATCCCAGCACTTTGGGAGGCCAAGGTGGGAGGGTCAGTTGAACCCAGGAGCTCCAGACCAGCTGAGCAGGGGAACATAGTGAGACCCTCTACTGAAAATTAAAAAATTAGCTGGGTGTGGTAGTTCATTCTTCTAGTCCCAGCTACTCTAGAGGCTGAGGCAGGAAGATAGCTTGAGCCCACGAGTTTGAGGTTGCAGTAAGCCATAATGCACCACTGCATTCCAACCTCAGCAGCAGAGCAAGACCCAGTCTCAAAAAAAGAGTACTTACGTCGCCATTAGGTGGCTTACATCTAACAGTGCTGATCTCAATAAAGGAACTTCAGAAAGGAAATAGGTGAGGCTGAATGCTGGGTTATGAGTAATTTAACAGCTATTAACTGAGCTTCTTTGTGTCAGACACTGACCTGGATGTTGGAAAAACAGCGGTCAATAAAACAGATGTAGGTCCTATAATTATAGTGTCAACGGTACCCTCAGGGGGACAGAAGCTTATAAATTCATAAGTTACAATAAATATCATTTTGTAAAAGTAAAGGCTGTGAAGAGAGAATATAATAGGCCACTAGGGGCTGTGTAATCCGAGCTCTTTGGGAGACAGAGGCAGGAGGATTGCTGAATGTCAGGAGTTCAAGACCATCCTGGACAACATAGCGAGACCCAATCTATACAGAAAATAAAAATTAGCCAGACATAGTAGTTTGTGCCTGTAGTCCTAGCTACTTGAAAGGCCGTGGTGAGAGTATTGCTTGAGTCCAGATGTTTGAGGCTACAGTGGGCTATGATTGCACCACTGTACTCTAGCCTGGGTAACAGAGTAAGACCCTGTCTCTTAAAAAAATAACATCAACAAAAAAAAAATTAAGAGGCTACTAGGTTAGATCAGAATGCCGTGGAAGCCCTCTCTGATAAAATGATATTTCTTTGAGGCCTGAGGTGTGACTGGGATTTAACAAGTGCAATGGACTCAATTTTTGGTTTATATGTCTGTCTCAGAAAAGGGAAAATGAAGAATCAAAACATAAATTGTTCAGACAAGGAGCTGAGAGGTAGAGGGTGGAAAGGACCCAAGTTGATTAATTTTTGCTTTACACATATACATACACAAGATTTTTTAATTCATTGTATGACTTTCTAGGTTTATAACTCATCATTCTCTGGTGATAGGTGAACATACATGAATTCTCTGTGTTGCTTTTGTATGATTTGAAACAATTGTAAATAAATTCACAACGTATTTGACATAAAACTGCAATCTTCCTGTTTATAGCAATAGATGAGAAGAAGCGTTGGTGTGCGTGTGAAACTCTAAGTGCTTTGTCAGAGCAAGGCATCTTTTTGTAGAGCAATTTTCACACCTGAGAAGAACACCAAGTTCAATTGCTATTTCAGTGACAGCCAAGGGTAGGATAGAAAAGGCAGCAAGCAGCAAAACAAGAGGCATGTTGTAACTTACTAAGTTAATTCTCTGAATTTCACCCACTGGGTAGAGGCAAGAAAGGAGCCTACTATTCTAAATTTTCTCATATCGATTCTGCACGGCATCCCTCTGGCCTACTTAAGCTAGGATGTAGGCAGCTAACAACTAATATGGAAGACTGGCCCCTTTACTGGCTTTCTGCATGCATGTGCAGCATGGACTCAATGGCAATGTCACCTGTGTGTTTTGAGCTTCTGTTGCACATCATACTGTTGAGAGGACAGGGACTGGAAATTGAAAAGAAGGACCGAAAGTAGCAAGACGTCAATGTTCTGACTCCGAAGAACCTGCTGGCCATATGGCTCTCTTAGTACCCCAGAACGCACACATGCGTGCACACACTAGCACGTTGTTTCCATGGGACCTCATTATTTCACAGGGTTTTCCATCTGTGTGTGTGTAATGACACAATCTACAGTTTTCCAAAACCTATCAAATTTATCAAATGTATCATAGAAACTGTTGAGAAATCTTAATTATAGAAGCTAGTGCTTATTTGTTTTTGTTTTAAAAATTGCAGCTAAGTAGCAACAAAAAGATTTTAAGTAGGTAACTCAAGTGAATCAGAATAGAAGACCATGAAGGGAGAATGGGGATCATGGAAACTTTGATGGTTAGAGCTAAAAAGGAGCTAAATATTATCTCAGCAATGTCAACTTTTTATGGCCAAAAACCATGAAGTTTAAAGAAGCCAAAAGATTTGCCCAAGATACTCAGGACCGTGAGGAATAGTATGGATGAGACTAGAACTTACACCATGTTACTCCAGTTTGATATCTAACCTATGAGAAACATATGGGTACTAAAGGCAAATGCTATTTTAAAGGAAGAAATAGCAGGCAATACCATTGCGAAGGCCGGGGTTCCAGTATGTATCTCATGATTATGCCACATGTAGATGATCTTTCTCCATGGCATAGGGAGTAGACTTAAGTCTTCTAACATTAATGTTTCAACAAAGCCATATTTATTTTAAATAATGTTAGGTGATAGTAAAGTATTCTGAGAGTATTAGGAAATTTTTAAAATATCAAAAACTATAAAAGAATAACTCATACTTGCATAGTGCTTAGTTTATTCAGCAACATTCTCCGTGTAATATATATATGTTTGAGAAAATTCTTCCAGTGTGATGCTTTTACCTCATTACTCTTTTATAAAGGAAGTAAGGATATATAAGCACACATAACAATATTAGATAATATATAAAGATTTCAAGAAATCCAATGTTCCATATCTAATTTCATACATTTGGATTAAATAACAGTCATGTTCTATTCGCAAAAGAAGATCCTATACACTGTAACTACCTCTTTAAGTTTCCAAAATTCATACTGATATAAAGTTCCTTTGAACATCAATATGATAGATACATTCATATAGAATAAAGGGAGTTTTTCTAGCTTTACTGAGGTATGGTTGACACATTAAAATTATATCTACTTAAGATATACAATGTGGTAATTTGATATACATGCATATTTGAAATAATTACTACAATCAAGCCAATTAATACATTTATCACCCAGATAGTTATTTTGTGTGTGTGTATATGTGTATGTGTGTATTATGAGAATATTTAAGATCTATTTTGAGCAAATTTAAATTATATATTATTAACTATGGTTAATAATGTAAATGTATTGTGCTGTACATTAGCTCTCCAGAATTTATTCATTTGGCATAAATGATAGTTTGTATTTTTTGACCAAGATCTTCCCTTTTCCCTTAAGCCTCAGCCCCTGGTAACCATGATTCTACTGTCTGTTTCTGAGTTGGACTATTTAAGGTTCCACATTTAAATGACTTTATGCAGTATTTGTCTTTCTGTGTCTGGTTTATTTTGTTTAGCACGATGTCTTCCAAGTTTATTCTTATTGTCAAAAATGCCAGGGTTTACTATAATGACAAGTCTTAAATGTATAAATCCTACTTTATTGAGGCTTCCAAATGTTGGAACTTGGTATATAACATATATTAAATTTTTGATGTACCTTGGTTTCCAAATTCTCCAAAGGGCTGCATTTTCATAATTCAAAAGAATGCGATTTGGAAGTTTCCATACATTTTAATATTATTTGTTCAACAATAACTACCAACCTTCAGTTTCAGAGGTTAGCATTTCTTTTCTTATTTCTATTCTATAAAAACTTAAGAACAAATCTCCACTTACATTTACTACCAGTCATACTTCTTGTTCATCTGGGAGGCATGGAACATAACAGAGCGTACCCTCAATTTCACGGGAGAGAGAAAATTGAAAATATGGCAATCACACTATAAAAATGCAGCTAAAAATCTTTTTCTGTAGTTTACAAAAAGACTAGCTATTTGGGTGGTGTTAAGGAGGTTATTTTATTTTGTGTCTTCTAAAGAAAAAACCCAGTAATTTGTTCTGAGTAATTATTTTCCTCTTCCTCTACCAGCTAAAACACAAGATACAGAGTTTTCTTTTGCAATATATATATCTCCAATTTCTTATGATAAAAATTATTTTGGATTACGTGTATGTGTGTCTGTATTTGTTTATTTTTAATGCCTCAGTTAAACAAGCTGAAATTGATTTAGGAAAACAAATGCTGACTAAGGATAACAACTATTCATTTGACAACATGTACTCAACAGACACTTCCCGAGTTGTCTGCATCTCACCAGGCAGGGAATTTTCCAGGCCCTATGAAACAATTGTATTGTGTGGGCCTCATAATCACTGCAGTACAGCTGTTCAACATAATCTGACATTTTTTTCCTCATTGCCTTTTTGTTCTATATTTTCATTAGGAGTTTAAATATTTATAGATTAGACCTCACAAGTTTATTGTCCCTTGATCTGCCCCCACAAACTAACAAACCTTTAAATTTGTCACTGATTCTTGCTGGTTTTATGCCCTTAAAATTTTCCACTCCCCTTTCCTTCATCTCTGTTTTAGTAGCTCAGCTAAGACCTGCAAAGAGAACAAGTAGAACTTGGCATTACCCGCCTCAAACTCATCTGCATCCTATCCATTTTCCCACTGCTACCACAGAATTACATTCCTACAGTGCTAATTAAGGACAAGTCTCCCCTGCTTGAAATTCATGACTTTCTCTTTCTCTTTGTAAATTAAATTCTCACTCTTCAGTGTGGCATTCAGGTTCTTCAGGATCCCCACACCACACCTCCCACCCCTGCCCATCCTATTTCTCCTGCTTTTACTCTTGTCACTTAACTTCCTCCATATCTCCGGTCCATCTGATCTACTTAGGAGTCCTCAAACGCTTCACGCTCTTCCACACATATTTCTCCCTTCTCAGCTTTTTCTGTGTGCCTTTCTTTTAGCCTGTTTAACAAAATCTAAATTAAGTCTCCTTAATTTCTAAACTTCAATTGGAATAAGAAGTCTCAGCTTGTGTCCCCAAACCATTCTGGGGACACAATCTAGATAGATTAACTAATATCTAGTCAATCTTTAGTATTTTTTTTAATGGAGTCTCACTCTGTTGCCTAGACTGGAGTGCAATGGTGGGATCTCAGCTCACTGTGACCTCCGCCTCCCACATTCGAGCAATTCTCCTGCCTCAGCCTCCTAAGTAGCTGGTATTACAGGTGCCTGCCACCATGCCCAGCTAATTTTTGTATTTTTAGTAGAGAAGGGGTTTCACCATATCGGTCAGGCTGGTCTCGAACTCTTGACCTCAGGTGATCCACCAGCCTCAGCCTCCCAAAGTGCTGGGATTACAGGCATGAGCCACCATGCCTGGCCTCAGTCTTTAGTATTAAATTTTACTTATTTGCTCTATGTACTTGTGGTTTCTCTCTGTAGACACCAAATTCAGAAACTGAGTCTTTTTTGTTTTTTGCCTTTTCATTTCTGAATCCCTAATATTTAGCAAAATGCCTAGTACATAGTAACCATTCAATAAGGGCTTATCGAATGAATGGCTGTATAAATAAATAAAAATACTGTTTGTTCTCTTGAATGCCCAAAAATGTCATCAGAAAACCTATTAATAAAGCAAAGCTAGTTTTATCAGAACACACTGCAATTAGCAATAACACCACCTTGGCAGAATCTTGGCAATGTCTTAGGAGAGGGTAGTCAACGGAGAATATGTGAGGTTTTAGAATCTGAGATCAAGAGATTTAATGAGACTCTTTCAATTTGGGAAACATTGGAATTGAGAATGTTTAGTGATGTTATAGATGAATGCAAATAATAGGCAAGGGTCTTGAAGAAAGTCATGTAAAGTGAACTGCTGTTTGGTAGGTGAGCTGTTGTCCTGATAACTAGATGGTTTTCTCAAATAAATTTATTTTCGGGAATTAACTGGAACAAAAGCAGAATTGTTTATTGGTTTACAGAATGGCCTCATTCTTGGTCTTAATAGATATGTCATGTTGATGCAAGTGGTCACAATTCTTAGTTCTGTCATCCCTTTACCCCTAAAGCTGCATCTTCCTATTTTAAGCCGACTCTTAAACTCTCTCCAGGTAGGAATAGAAATATCACTACTGAGTACCATCCTTTCTAATATGCAAATTTGGTTACTACCAGAAATTTCATACATGCTAGAGATAATTGTTTTCCTCCCTCCACAGAGCAGATACAAATGTCAAGTCACAAAGTCAAATGTGCAAGAAGTGCAGTTTCTTTTCTTTTTCTCCATTTGAGTTTATTTTATTTTATATATGTATTTTTTTATTGCATTTTAGGTTTTGGGGTACATGTGAAGAACATGCAAGATTGTTGCATAGGTACACACATGGCAGTGTGATTTGCTGCCTAGTTTATTTTTATTGTTTGAGCTCCTAGTAAAATTGTTGACAAGAAGTAAATCTCAGCCATTTTAGAAACTCACTGCCTTCTTGCTCCTCCTTTAATTATATATTTGTTTTAAGGGCCTTCATGAGTGCCATAAGAAAGCTATGTGTTGGTGTCAAATGCATTTAGTCCTGGGTCCAATGGTCATTTGCACTCATTGGCATCCAGTAAGATCTTTTCCTTGTCATCTGGTCTCCGACCATCAGTCTATATACGTGGCAGCTGTTCCCTGTTTATTCCATCTTTAAGGAGAACATTTCAGGCCTGCATATTCTCTGTGCCATACCAGATCTCAAGCTAAGTCTGCAGAAGTAAACCTTCTACTACATTCTTTCCACTCTGGAATTCATGAGACTTCTGTAGCATCATCTCTGCTGTATCCTGAAAACCACACTGACATTTATTTTGCTACACATATTCTGAGAGCTGAACGACTGCTAAACAAAACAAGCTAGCTCTGATTATCCTTCCAATTCTATTATACTTGCCACACATTGAATACTTTTTTTCCTGCTGCATCTTCCTTCTGAGATCCAATAAGCCATGATGCCCTCATTGATGCCTGAGGTGTGAAGACTCATTGAGTAATAAGAAATCTTGATGACAAAAATATCATCTCCTCATGTATCAAAATATTACTCCCCTGATTTGCAATACATGGTTCTCTTTAAAAGGTCCACAGTCAGGTTAGTTTCTTCCAGCTTCTTCCTCTACCTCACCACTACCGTCTTGCCCCTTCCTTGCAACCCCTGAAACTTCAGCAAGCTTTCCAGTGAGTTATAAGTGTTATAGCACCATGAAGTTACAGTCCTCTAATTTTTTTTTCGTGGAATTTCAGAATACAACTTCTTAACTTCCAAAAGCTGCAAAAAGCTTTTATACTTAAATCAAATTGCTTCACTTATTACAAGTTATATCCTAGTTTCATCTTCAGTCTGTATGTCTTCAATAGTTTTAATATGAGAGAAAAATGGGACATTACTGAAGTTGCCTTGAGATTGCTGGGGGAAAATAGCCCTAAAAAAATAGTACAAAAATAGATAAATGTCCAAAACAATGGCTTCTGCTTAGTGTACCTAAATGGTTCTTAAAATGTGGTCCGTGATCAGCACCAATAGCATCAATTAGGAAATTTTTAGAAGTTCAAATTTTGACCACCATCTCGTTATATTGATCAGAAACTTTGGGTCCCAGCAAGCTGTATTTTTTAACAATTCTAGATGATTCTAGATGTTAAAGTTTGAGAACCATTGATGTAACTACTTAAATACTTTAAAATTAGACTCTGAGAATCAGTAAAGCAAAAACTAATGAAAGCTTATTTCACCGAAGGATCATTACTGCTTGTAGAACTTTACTTCCAAAGCCAATTCTCTACACATTTTCTATTTGTGTGCTTTGCAGATACAGAGAGGAGTTTTTAAAGATTGAATTCATATTTTTGCCTTTCTTAGGTTTGTATTGCTTCTGCTCATCTTTTCTTCAGAATGAATGGGACTTTTGCCTAAACTAACCTGATGATATGAGAGAGTAAATTGTGTGCTTTAGTTTTTCAATTCTGAGATTAAAATGAGTAAATGGCCTTCTAATAATGGTACAACACATTTTGAGAGGGCTAACCTGGGACTTCTCAGAGAGTAGTTATCAGTCAACAGCTTCATGCATCAGAATCACTTGAGACAACTGATAAACATACTAATTTCCTTCCTCCAGCGGAAGTCTACCAAATCACAGTTTAGAGAGGAAGCTACAGAACCTTCATCGTGAACACTCTCTTATTATAATCCTCTTACACACTAAAGTTGGAGAATGTTCAGCCAGAGAGGCATTTGAGAATTTAGAAATTTGTAACCACCCTACAAAACAACACTTTAAGGATTATTTGATGCCAAGCTTGACAAGTTAATTTGCATTATTGCCTCACACAGAAAATATCTACACTTACATGTGACTTAAAATATGTATATTTTTCCTTATCCTGATATTTCACGTCAAAGAAATGGCATGCAGTATCTCATTAGAGTCAAGTATATAAGGGTGAAAAGTATGACTCAAGATAACAAAGATGTAGGATTTGAAATAACTGCTACCCGCAAACTTTTGTTCACAGGTACATAATGTGTGCACACAGGCATCTTAAAATACATCAGACTATATCTGTTTTTGACATACTCAGCAACAACTGCTTTGTAGACCTCTACCTGTGAATACAGAGGTTAGGCATTCAGAGTCTTGATTACTTAGATGCACAAATTTAATTAGGTGATAAAAAAGGAAACGAAAAGATGCGGTGTTTGAAGATTTTGAAAACTGTAAATGTCTGATGCTTGACTCAATTATACTAAGTCTTAGGATAAAAAATAAATATCTATTAAGTGAGGGTCCCATATAAATAAAAGTGTTTTTATCCTACAGTGCCATCATCAAATTATTGAACACCTAACCCATTCATCGCATATCAGCCTAGATAGCTGTTTTATAAATATCTCTGAAAATACAAATATTAAAAATAAAATGCTTTGGAGTTAAAATATCCAAAATCAATTAACAAGTGCTTCACCATATTTACCAGATAATTCTGAATATAGATACGTAGATGTACATTTTTTGCTTAGTGACTTGTTAACAATTATTATGGGAACAGGGACAGAGATATTTATTCAGGATCTTTTATCTGCCCCAAACCACATGGTTGCATTCTGCTGAGGCCCTTATCCTGTCTGTCAATCTATGCTCTTTAACTGTAGTATGGAGTATATTACTAATAAAATTACTACAATTTCTGTGTTAAACTCACCATTTTCTTTCTGGGGGTGTATGTGCCCGTGCATGTGCCTGGGTGTCTGTATGTGACATTGTGAGTGTGTGTGTATGTGTGTAGTTCTCTCTCCTGCTTTACTAGATTGACAGTTCTATTGAAAGCAACCCAGCCTTATTGCAGCAACTGTCTAAGCTAAAAGCCAAATTTGAACTACATGTAATGTTGAATGATGGTTCTCTCATACTCTTGGCCTTGTGATTTTTAAAAATGTAGAGAATATCAATAATTAACTTTTATTTAGAACTTTCTGTGTGCCTGACACAGTTCTAAGATCTTTCAGATGTTGTTCCATTTGAACCTCACACAGGGATCATACAATTCTATTAACTCCTTTATCCAGATAAGGAAATTTAAGTTTTAAGAGCTAATTAGTGCACAGTTGGAACATATCCTGGGCTGTCTACCACAGGCTCTGGACTACTTTCACCTGAGGGACTATGTAACTTCTCTTCCGAGGTCCACAAGGGGCAGTTTCAAAGGCAAGAACTTCCCAGCACCATACCTCCATCCATCTCCCCATCTGGGAACCTAGAGTTCTTTGTCTAATTTTCCCAGGCTGAGTAAAATTCCAGGTGGGCTTCCTTTGTTCTGAAAGCCGGGCAAAAGCCCTGGAAGGAGGGGCTCTGTTGCAGGCTCAAGCAACTAATCTGGGATCAGTGTTAAAGGTAAGTCACTCCAGATGAAGTCTGAATTAATTCCTTTCATTGGACAAAAACATGAATAGGACAGAAATAACTCCAAAGTTAAAACCCCACTGCCCCTTACCTGTGCAGACTTCCCTCTTTGGGATCCCCTCCCACAACAGCATGGGAGCTCTCTCTATTTCTCTCTCTTTCTCTCTCTCTGCCTAATAAATCGCTCTCTGCAAAACTCTTTGGGTCAGACCCATAAGTTCACTGCACCACTGGGGCCTCTTTCCCATTCCTGGGGCCAGGGAGCCCAAGAACCTCAGGGCACATCCCATCGTGGAGGGAGCTGAGCCCTGTGCTGAGACCTGGTTACACACCTACTGGGCTTTACTGCCACTCCTCCAGTAGACAGTGGGGCTTTGGATGACAGCGTTTCACATATAAGTGATTCTGATATTCAGCAAGTTTTGAAAACAACTAAAGGCAACTTTAAATGAGGTCTTGAAAGGGTCTCCTCATATGCACATGCTTTCATGGATTTAAAAGAGTTAACATTTTTTTTAACTTTGTTTTTTTCTCTTACTTGTACCCAAATAGATTTGGTCATAGAATAATAACTCTGAGACTAGAAACCTGTTCACAAGTCCAAAAAAATGAAAGAGAATATAAACAGGCCCCAAGGAGGATCTAGTTATGTTTTCTGCAAGAACAGAGTCTCCCAAATGACAGCTACATAATTCAGTTATTCTGTCTGGAAATATATGACAGAACTAAATACAACCTCTCACCTGAGGAGTCGAACAGAAAAAACAGAGATTAATATATACTGTATACTTACATTGTATCAGAAAACACATATCGTACTACTGTTATGTAAATTATTTAAGTCTTTCTGAACCAAAGTTTCCTCCTCTATACATTAAAAATAATATTTCCATTTCAAAAATTGTTGTCAAGACTAAATGTATCCTGAGGTACTAGTATATTCTATCTGAGTCATTCATCAATAGATCACTTGAAGTATAAATTTTTTAAAAATCTTCCCTATTCATAAAACTTTTCATGGGCTATTGATACTCATGCCACATTGTTCCAGTGAAAGAAACTATATAGAAGGATTTCCAATTGGGGAAGATTCAAAATAAATGTATCTTGGCACATTGTGTGCATTCTACATCAAATCAAGATAAAGCAAGATTTCAGCATACCAGCCTCTTCATTCTAATTTTTTCCATTTCGGCATTTGGTCAGGTATCTGTTAACATTACAAAATACAATTGTGATTCAAAAGCAACTAGTGATAATTCATTGTATTTCTTCCACCAGCTCACAGTGGGTCATTTATCATGATGATTAGCCCTTCCAGGTACTTTTTGTAACTATAACACTTGCTGAGCCTCCATTCAGAATTCAAGTTCATTTCACTATCTAATACCATTAAATGTCACTGCATAAGAGAACACATTATGCTCAGCTATTGCATTGAAAAGCAAGAAAAATGATAACTGTTTCCATAGCTACAAGTTTGAAAGAAACAGAACATGCTAAGATGTAAAACAGCATAAACGTGGCAGACACGTGCATTGAACATCCTAAATTTTTTATTCTAAAAGCAAGTAAGTTAAAGTACAAATGGCTAATAGATAGACACCATTCTCTTTACTAGTGAATTTGAGAAAGTGTATAAAAGGTGGGCACAGAAGGGTGAAATAATGCACTTGTCCACATTCAAAATCTATAAAAAAAATTATGTTTGCATCAGTAAAATTCTCAAAAGTATTGCCAAAGGATACATTGACAAGAAAGAGACCACCAAAGAGTTTGAAGTTAGAGCATCACCCACTTTAGTTTGATTATGGATATTTTGATGTCTCTAGCACTCTACGGACATCATTAACCTGAGTTGCTCCTCCTTGGCAGAAGCTACCAGATCACTTCTGCCATGTTACTTGCAGAATCTGGTTTTTCATCCCTAGTATTGACCCACTATGAGTTCACCAAGTACAAAATTGAGACACAGTACCACTATGAGATGGCTTTGCCCACAGAATACCCTGTAATAGCTCATACAGTCCTCTAATGATGAGAAGAGATAAGATAGACTGTAGGATGTATAGACTGTATGAATGCATTGTAGGCAAGCTTAGAGTAGGTGATAGAGTCCTAGGAACTCAATTTACATTTCTCTATAACAAAATTATAATGGGATATGTTAGTTTTTCTTTGAAATCTTTTTCTTTTTTTATCCCTTTATATATAACAAGAGAAATTTCAGGATTACATTTTGCACATCTTTTATTTTTTTAACTGTCCAAAATTGCATATTTCAGGGTCAGCCAACTCTGATGGAGGTTGCAAAACAAGGCACACTTTACTATCCTACACTTTCGAGTGTTTTTTTTTTTAATTTCACCAATCCCAACAGTCTAAAGAAACTACACAAGAAAATAATAAAATAGCCGGGTGCTGTGGCTCACGCCAGTAATCCCAGCTCTTAGGGAGGCAGAGGCAGGAGGATAGCTTGAGCCCAGGAGTTCAAGACCTGCCTAGGCAATATAGTGAGACCCTGTTCTCCACAAAAAGGAAAAAAAAAAAAAAAAAAGAAAGAAAAGAAAAAATAATAAAATAATAAAGAAATACCTTTAAAATGAGTATAGTTGCTATTTTCAAAAAGGTAGAGGATATAATACAAATCCAAAACAAATATAAAGAATTAAGAAGCAAGAGCAAATGCTTCTGAAAAGGAGTCAAATGGAAAACAGAATATAACTTCTGAAGTAAAATCTCAATGGAGGACATTTATATGTAATAATATTGCAAATTTGATGTTTAATGAAGTTCTTCCTGATTCACAGCATAAAAATTCTGGATGATGTTTGTAAAATTAAAAAAATAATAAAGCATAGCTGAACAATTTTTCAATAAAGAACACAATTTGAAACCAAAATTTAAAAAGCTCAGATTCATAGGAATTAGCAAACCCTGGATTTAGAATTTAATCTGATAAACAGTTATTAGGTTGAGCTTGGGTTTTAACTGAAGGTTCAATTCTAGGGAACAGCAGACAAAGCCTGGGATTTAAATAAGATGAAAAGAGATCAGAAATACACGAAATAAAGCCAAAAGCTTCAAACTACTAAAATCTCTTGGTAAACTTGGGAGAAAATATATGCACTCTAACAGAGGGTTGCATACTAACTTGTTTCAACAATATCATTAAGTTGAGAGGAATAAACTTTTTAAGTTATCTATTAAAAATTTCTACTTACAAGACCAACCTCTATGGGATTTGAAAAATGAAAATATAGAGGGCCGGGCGCGGTGGCTCACGTCTGTAAACCCAGCACTTTGGGAGGCCGAGGCGGGTGGATCACGAGGTCAAGAGATCGAGACCATCCTGGTCAACATGGTGAAAACCCATCTCTACTAAAAATACAAAAAATTAGCTGGGCATGGTGGCACGTGCCTATAGTCCCAGCTACTTGGGAGGCTGAGGCAGGAGAATTGCTTGAACCCAGGATGCGGAGGTTGCGGTGAGCCGAGATCGCGCCATTGCACTCCAGCCTGGGTAACAAGAGCAAAACTCCGTCTCAAAAAAAAAAAAAAAAAGAAAAATGAAAATATAGAGTGGACTGGCATTGCTAGTGTTCATGTATGATAAAGAGAAGGAAGGCAAATTATCTCTGGAGTTAGGCACTTTAAACACAGGCCTCTAATATTTTCTTCAAGATTCTCAGAAAATGAGTACACACACACAAACACACACACATAATAAGGGTGAAAATGCCATATTAAGAGTCTACAAACAGTAAAATCCTAAATGAGAGGAACTCAGACTGAAATAGCAAAGTTATCTGAGAAGCAATAAGTCTTATAGATAACATACTATGTATAAAATACATATTATGCTTAAAGCCATAAAAGAAAACATTAAATGCACATTTAAAGAAAAAGAGGCTACATAAAAAAATCAAATAGAGCTTTTAGATATATAAAACATGATAATTAACAATTCAACAGGCATATTGTTCAGCATATTTAAAAGAGATTTAATCTTTCATGTGATGGGTGAAAAATATTTTTTAAAGGCAATTTAAAAAGCTTTGATAAACAAGAAGACATATTTGAAGAAATTACCAGAATGAAGACCAGATAGATGGTATAATAGAAAATACGGAAGTGATATTACAAGCCATGAAACACACAGCAAGAAGGCCGGATGTATGCAAAATGCCAGGAGAAACTATTACATCCAGAAGAGGCAATATTTGAAAAATATGGCATAATACTTTATATGAGTGATAAAAGACAGAAGCCCAGTGGATGTCAATACAATAAATAAAAGAAAACCATGACTAGACACATAAAGTATTTTAAAACTGATCAGAAAGAAAAGGCAGATAACTACAAATAAATTACAAATAGACCAACAGCCAATTTAGCAGCAGCTAACAACAGGAGTCAGAAGAATAATGAGTAATATTTTCAAAGTACTAAAGAAAAATAGATGTTAAATAGAAGGATGTACCCAAAACAAAATTATATAGCAAGAGAAAAGTTTCAATGAGAACTTCACAGATAGATGACATGAATAAAACTTATCCCATACCAACTTCCATTAGAAGGACTTACAAAGTACATGCAGCCATAGCCGAATGAAGGAAACTTTCTCCAGTTGGAAAATCTGAGATCCAATAAATAACAGCGAGAAAAACAAAAAAGAAAATATTTGCTATTTTGACAAAAATGCAAAAAATAGTCAGATGTAGTCATACATTCCTGTAATTATAGCTACTCATGAGGCTGAGGCATGAGAATTGCTAGAATCTGTAAAGCAGAGATAACAGTGAGCCTAGATCCTACCACTGCACTCCAGCCTGGGATAAAAAGTGAGACTTTGTCTCAAAATTAAAATAAAGTAAAATAAAATAAAATTAGGGAAGAATCAAAATATAAACTATAATAGTGCAAGTTGCTATGGGTTGATCTTAGACCAAGTGTTCTAAAGTATTCTTGTTTGTAACTGTGAGTAGATTGGCTAAGCTACTGATTGATTCATAATTTATGGTATTAAATATGTATGTTACAATTTTGAGAGTTGAGTTGGAAAGTTCTAATTGAATAGAAATAAATGTTTATCTTCTAAACCAGTAGATGGGAGGCAAATGAGAAGAGTAAACAAACATGTAAATACAATATATAAAATTCAATTCAGGGAAGAAAAGAGAAAGAAGTGTGGCAAAAGTGAGACACACTGAAAATACAAGTACAAAAATTAAAAAAAAAAAAAACATATGTTAGTGATTGTAACAAGTGTCATGTTACAAAAAAGATGCCAAACTGTATTTTGAATCTTATTACAGTCTTTTACAAGAGTCACTAATAAAAATTAGGCATAAAAAGTTGAAAGAAAAGGTCCTTCACATCTCTTGTAAGTCATATTCCTAGATATTTTATTTTCTTTGTAGCAATTGTGAACAGGAGTTCACTCATGATTTGGCTCTCTGTTTGTCTATTACTGGTGTATAGGAATGCTTGTGATTTTTGCACATTGATTTTGTATCTTGAGACTTTGCTGAAGGTGCTTATCAGTTTAAGGAAGTTTTGGGCTGAGAAGATGGGGTTTTCTAAATATACAATCACGTTGAGGGACTCTTTCTAGGTCCACGATGGGCATGGTTTCTAAGGCAGGAGTTTACAACTCCATCCCTCCATCCCGGAAACAGAGGGGTTTCAAATGTAAAGTTCTTTGTCTAGGATTGCACAGGCTACATACAGAAATCAGGTGAGCTGCTTTGTCCAAAAAGACTGCAGAAAGCTCTGGGAGCAGGCGCTCTGTTGTGGACCAAGCAGCCAATCTTGTATCAGAGTCAAAGATCAATCACTCTAGAGGAAGTTCGAAAGAACTCCTCTCACTGGATGAGAATATGAATGGGGAGGAAATAACTCAAGGGTTAAAATCCTGCTGCTCCCTCCCTATACAGACTCTTTCTCTGGATACCCTCCCAGGTCAGCATGGGAGCTGTCTCTCTTCCTCTCTTTCTTTATCTCTGCCTAATAAATTGCTTTTCTGTCAGACTCTTTGGGTCCATGATATTTATTCAAATGATAAGCTCACCAGGCCTTTGGGGCCCCTTTTCCCATTCTTCAGGGTAAAGAGAGGCCAAGGACCTAATGGAATGGAAAGAGAGCTGAGTATGCAGCCCTGCCTGGGTTAAAATGTCATCTGCAAAAAGAGACAATTTGACTTCCTCTCTTTCTGTTTGTATACCCTGTATTTCTTTCTCTTGCCTGACTGCCCTGACCAGAATTTGCAATACTATGTTGGATAGGAGTGGTGAGAGAGGGCATCCTTGTCTTGTGCTGGTTTTCAAAGGGAATGCATCCAGATTTTACCCATTTAGTATAATATTGGCTGTAGGTTTGTTATAAATAGCTCTTATTATTTTGAGATATGTTCCATCAGTGTCTAGTTTATGAGAGTTTTTAGCATGAAGTCGTGTTAAATTTTATCTAAGGACTTTTCTGCATGTATTGAGATAATCACATGGTTTTTGTCATTGGTTCTGTTTATGTGATGGATTGCGTTTATTGATTTGTGTATGTTGAACAAGCCTTGCATCCCAGGTATGAAGCTGACCTGATAGTGGTGGATATGCTTTGATATGCTGCTGGATTCGGTTAGCCAGTATTTTTTTGAGGATTTTTGCATCAATGTTCATCAGGGACATTGGCATGAAATGTTCTTTTTTAGTTGTGTCTCTGCCATGTTTTGGCATCAGGATGATTCTTGCCTCATAAAATGAGTTAGGGAGGAGTCCCTCTTTTTCTATTGTTTGGAATAGTTTCAGAAGGAATAGTAACAGCTCCCCTTTGTACCTCTGGTAGAATTCGGCTATGAATCCATCTGGTCCTGGGCTTTTTTTAGTTGTAGGGTATTAGTTACTGCCTCAGTTTTAGAACTTGTTATTGATCTCTTTGGGGATTCAACTTTCTGGTTTAGTCTTGGGAGGGTGTATATGTTCAGGAATTTATCAATTTCTTGTAGATTTTCAAGTTTATTTGCATAGGGGTGTTTATAGTATTCTCCGGTGGTAGTTTGTATTTCTATGGGATCAGTGGTGATATCTCCATTGTCATTTTTTATTGTGTCTATTTGATTCCTCTCTTTTCTTCTTTATTAGTCTGGCTAGTGGTAAACTACTGTTGAAGGAAATAAGAAAGGACACAAACAAATGGAAAAAACATTCCATGCCCATGTATAGGAAAAATCAATGTCATGAAAATGGCCACACTGCCCGAAGTAATTTATAGATTCAATGCTCTCCCGACCAAGATGCCATTGACTTTCTTCACAAAAATTTTTTAAAAAGTACTTTAAATTTCATATGGAACTAAAAAAGAGCCTGTATAGTCAAGATAATCCTAAGCAAAAAGAACAAAGCTGGAGGCATCACAGTACTTGACTTAATATATACCGCAAAGCTATGGTAACCAAAACAGCAGGGCCCTGGTACAAAAACAGATATATAGACCAATGGAACAGAACAAAGGCCTCAGAAATAATACCACACATCTATAACCAGCTTATCTTTGACAAACCTGACAAAAACAAACAATGGGGAAAGGATTCCCTGTTTAATAAATGGTCTTGGGAAAACTGGCTAGCCATATGCGGAAAACTGAAACTGGACCCCTTCCTTACACTTTATACAAAAATTAACTCAAGATCGATTGAAGAATTAAACATAAGACCTAAAATCATAAAAACCCTAGGAGAAAACCTAGGCAGTACCATTCAGGACGTAGGCGTGAGCAAAGACTTCATGACTAAAACAGCAAAAGCAATGGCAACAAAATCCAAATTGACAAATGGAATCTAATTAAACTAAAGAGCTTCTGCACAGCAAAAGAAACTGTCATCAGAGTGAATACGCAACCTACAGAATGAGAGAAAATTTTTGCAATCTTTCTATCTGACAAAAGGCTAATATTTATAATCTACAAGGAATTTAAATTTACAAGAAAAAAGCAAACAACCTCATCAAAAAGTGGATGAAGGATATAAGCAGACACTTCTCAAAAGAAGACATTTATGTGGCCAACAGACATATGATAAAAAGCTCATCATCACTGGTCATTAGAGAAATGCAAATAAAACCACAATGAGATACCCTCTCATGCCATTTAGGTAGAATGGCGATCATTGAAAAGTCAGGAAACAACAGACGCTGAAGTGGATGTGAAGATATAAGAATGCTTTTACACTGTTGGTGAGAGTGTAAATTAGTTCAACCATTCTGAAAGACAGTGTGGCAATTCCTCACGGATCTAGAACCAGAAATACCTTTTGACCCAGGATTCCCATTACTGGGTATATCCAAAGGATTATAAATCATTCTACTATAAAGACACATGCACACATATGTTTACTGCAGCACTAGTCACAATAGCAAAGATCTGGAGCCAACCCAAATGCCCATTAATGATAGACTGGATAAAGAAAATCTGGCACATATATATTGTGGAATACTATGCAGCCACAAAAAGAATGAGTTCATGTTCTTTGCAGGGACATGGATCAAGCTGGAAACCATCATTCTCAGCAAAGTGCCACAGGAACAGAAAACCAAACACCAGATGTTCTCACTCATAACTGGGAGTTGAACAATGAGAACACATTGACACAGGGAGGGAAACATCACACACCTGGGCCTATTGGGGGTAAGGGGCTAGAGGAGGTACAGCATTAGGATGTGTTGATAGGTGCAGCAAACCACCATGGCGTGTATATAGCTATGAAACAAACCTATACGTTCTGCACATGTATCCCAGAACTTACAGTATTAAGAAAAAAAAAAAAAAAAACTGAAAGAAAAAAAAGGAAAACTATACCAATAAAAAAACTAAAAAAATGAAGTTAGGGTGGTTGTATAAATATTAAGTAAAAGTAAACTTTCAGATAAAATCCACATCACAGATTGATAGCATCAACTTGTCTAATAATAAAAGGTTTAATTTACCAAGAAGATAAAACACATTTCAACTTGTAATTATCTAAAGTATCAAGGTGCATTTTGTAAAGTTCATAGGAATATAGAGAAAATTTATAAATCCACCATCAATTAGAAATTTTCTGTATATTTCTTTCCATTATTATAGATGAAGCAGACCAAAATGATTAAAGAATTGAAAACATGACTAAGGAACTGGATTTTATTTCTCCAAATTTTATTTCTCGAACTTGTGCTTTGTGTCAGGTACTGTCCTACTTGATGCTTCTTGAGAATATTTAGAACATGTACTATAACTAATTACTTTTTTAATGACAACATTTTAATTATACATATTTATGGGGTACAATTTGATATTTTGATACATACCTATGTTGTACAACGATCCCATCAGTGCATTTAGTGTATTTATCACCTCATGCATTTAATATTTATTTGTAGTGAGAACATTCAAATGCCTTCTTTTGTAAGGTACAACATTTTATTGTTAACCACAGTCACCCTTACTGGGCAATAGAACAGCTGACTGTATTCCTCCTGTCTAATTTTAATTTTGTACATGTTAATGAACTTCTTCCCATCATCTCTTCCAACTTTTTATTTTTTTTATTTATTTTTATTTTTTTAGATTCCATAAATGAGGGAGATATATGCTGTTTGTTTTTCTATGTCTGGCCTATTTCACATAACATGATGTTCTCCAGACCCATCCATATCGTCACAAGTAACAGTATTTTATTTTTATTCTTTTTTTATGACTGAATAGTATTCCATTGTGTATATATGCCACATTTTCTTTCTCTATTTATTCATTGTTAGAACACTTAAGTTAATTCCATATTGCGGCTATTGTAAATCTATATTTTTTAAAATAAGATTTCAAAAGCACAGCCTATTTTGTTGCCTGTGCTTTTGAAATCTTATTTTAAAACTGTTGCAACAAACGAGATTGCAGACACCTCTTTGACATACTGATTTCCTTTCATATACATCGTATATGTGTGTGTGTGTGTGCATGTGTGTGTATTTGTGTCTCTGTGTGTGTGTGTGTGTGTGTATGTGTATTTGTGTGTGTGTGTATCCTCAGTAGTGGGATTGCTGGATATTTTTTAAAGAAATTCCATACTCTCTTCTATAATGACTGGACTAGTTTATATCCCATCAATAGTGTAAAAATACTGTCTGTTCTTCACATCCTTGACAACACTTGTTTTCTAAGAGTCATTTTCACTGGGGTGAGATGGCATCTCATGGTGGTCTGATTTGCATTTCCCTGATGATTAGTAACGTTAAATATTTTTTAATATATCTATTGGCCATTTGTATGTCTTCATTTGAAAAATGTCTATTAAGGTCTTTTGCCCTTTTTTAAATTGAGTTATTTCTTTTATTGCTAAGTCTCTCATATATTCTGGATATTAATTCCATGTCAGAGGTATAATTTGCAAATGTTTTCTCCCATCCTGTAGGTGATCTCTTCACTCTGTTAATAGTTTCCTTTGCTGTGCAAAATCTTTCTAGTTTGATCTCATTTGTCTATTTTTGCTTTTGTTGCTCATGCTTTTGAAATCTTATTTTAAAAATTCTTTCTTAGCACAATGCCATGAGGCATTTCTTTGTTCCTTTCTAGTGGTTTTATAGTGTCAGATTTTAAATTTAAGTTTAATCCATTTTAAGTTGATTTTTTTCTATATGTTGAGAGGTAGAGGTTTAGCCTCATTCTTCTGCATGTGGATTTCCAATTATTCCCAGTGCCATTTATTAAAAAGACTCTTTTCCCCAATATGTGTTCTTGGTGTCTTTATCAAAAATCAGTTTGTTCACAGATTTATTTTTGGGCTCACCATTCTTTTCTATTGGCTTATCTATCTGTCTATATGTCAATACTATGCTATTAATATTTAAGTTACTATAGCTTTGTAATACATTTTGAAGTCAGATAGTATGACCTCTCCAACTTTGTATATTTTGTTCAGTATTCTTTGTAGATTCTGGATATTATTTTGTCAGATGGGTAGATTGCAAAAATTTTTTCCCATGCTGTTGGAAAACAATGATAGTTTTTTCTCAGTTCACTCTATTGATAGTTTCTTTTGCTGTGCAGAGGCTCTTAAGTTTAATTAGATCCCATTTGTCTATTTTGGCTTTTGTTGCCATTGCTTCTAGTGTTTTAGTCATGAAGTCCTTGCCTATGCCTATGTCCTGAATAGTACTGCCTAGGTTTTCTTCTAGGGTTTTTATGGTTTTAAGACATATGTTTAAATCTTTAATTCATCTGGAATTAATTTTTGTATAAGGTGTAAAGAAGAATCCAGTTTCAGTATTCTGCATATGGCTAGCTTGTTTTCCCAACACCATTTATTAAATAGGGAATCCTTTCTGCATTGCTTGTTTTTGTCAGGTTTGTCAAAGAAAAGATCAAATGGTTATAGATGTGTGGCATTGTTTCTGAGGCCTCTGTTCTGTTCCACTGGCCTGTACCTCTGTTTTGGTACCAGTACAATGCTGTTTTGATTACTGTAGCCATGTAGTATAGTTTGATGTCAAATAGTGTGATGCCTCCCACTTTGTTTTCTTTTTCTTTTTTTTTTTTTTTTTTTAGCTTAGGATTGTCTTGGCTATGTGGGCTCTTTTTTATTCCATATGAAACTTAAGGTGATTTTTTTTTTACAATTCTGTGAAGAAAGTCAATGGTAGCTTTATGGGGATAGCATGGAATCTATAAATTACTTTGAGGAGAATGGCCATTTTCACAATACTCATTCTTCCTAACCATGATCATGGAATGTTTTTCCATCTGTTTGTGTCCTCTATTATTTCTTTGAGCAGTGGTTTGTAGTTCTTCTTGAAGAGGTACTTCACATTCTCTGTTAGCTGTATTCCTAGGTATTTTATTCTCCTTGTAGCAATTGTGAATGGGAGTTCACTCATGATTTGGCTCTCTGTCTGTTATTGGTGTATAGGAATGCTTGTGATTTTTGCACATTGATTTTGTATCCTGAGACTTTGTTAAAGTTGCTTATGAGCTTAAGGAGATTTTGGGCTGAGACTATGGGGTCTTCTAAATATACAATCATGGCATCTGCAAATAGATACTATTTGATTTCTTCTTTTCCTAATTGAATATCCTTAATTTCTTTTTCTTGCCTGATTGCCCTGGCTAGAACTTCCAATACTGTTGAATAGGAGTGGTGAGAGATGGCATTCTTGTCTTGTGCTAGTTTTCAAAGAGAATGCTTCCATCTTTTTCCAATTCAGTATGATATTGGCTATGGGTTTGTCAAAAATAGCTCTTATTATTTTGAGATACATTCCATCAATACCTAGTTTATTGAAAGTTTTTAGCATAAAGCGCTGTTTAATTTTGTCGAAGGCCTTCTCTACATCTATTGAAATAATCATGTGGTTTTTGTCTTTAGTTCTGTTCATGTGAAGGATTACATTTATAGATTTGTTTATGTTGAACCAGCCTTGCATCCCAGGGATGAAGCCAACTTGATTGTGATGGATAAGCTTCGTGATTTGCTGTTGGATTTGGTTTGCCAGTATTTTATTGTGGATTTTTTTTATCAATGTTCATTATGGATATTGGTGTAAAATGTTCTTTTTCAGTTGTATGTCTGCCAGGTTTTGGTGTCAGGATGATGTTGGTCTCATAAAATGAGTTCGAGAGGATTCCCTCTTTTTCTTTTGTTTGAAATAGTTTCAGAAGGAATGGTATCAGCTCCTTTTTGTACCTCTGATAGAATTTGGCTGTGAACCTGTCTGGTCCTGCAGTTTTTTCGGTTGGTAGGCTATTAATTACTGCCTCAGCTTCAGGCCTTGTTATTGGTCTACTCAGGGTTTTGATTTCTTCCTGGTTTAGGTTTGGGAGGGTGTAAGTGTCCAGGAATTTATCTATTTCTTTCAGATTTACTGGTTTATGTGCATAGAGTTGTTTTTAGTAATCTCTGATGGTAGTTTGAATTTCTGTAGGAACAGTGGTGATATCCCCTTTATCATTTTTTATTGCATCTATTTGATTCTTCTCTCTTTTTTATTAGTCTGGCTAGCAGTTTCTCTATATTGGTGATCTTCCCAAAAAAACAGCTCCTGGATTTATTGATTTTTTGAAGGTTTTTTTTTTGTGTGTGTGTCTCTATCTCCTTCACTTGTGCTCTGATCTTAGTTTTTTCTTGTCTTCTGCTAGCTTCTGAAGTTGTCTGCACTAAACATGTAAAGGAACAACCAGTACCTGCCACTGCAAAAACATACCAAATCATGAAAACCATCGAAACTATGAAGAAACTGTATCAACTAATGGGCAAAACAACCAGCTAGCGTCAAAATGGCAGGATCGAATTCACACATGACATATTAACCTTAAATGTAAATGGGCTAAGTGCCCCAATCAAAAAACTCAGACTGGAGTATTGGATAAAGAGTCAAGATCCATTGGTGTGCTGTATTCAGGAGACCCATCTCACATGCAAAGAGACACATAAACTCTTTGAAGAGTAAAAACAAAAAGCAGAGGTTGCAATACTAGTCTCTGATAAAACAGACATTACACCAACAAAGATCAAAAGAGACAAAGAAGAGTATTACATAATCATAAAGGGATCAATGAAACAAGAAGAGCTAACTATCCTAAATATATATGCACCCAATACAGGAGCACCTAGATCCATACAGCAATTTCTTGATGACCTACAAAGAAACTTAGACTCCCACACAATCATAGTGGGAAACTTTAACACCCCACTGTCAATATTAGACAGATCAATGAGACAGAAAATTAACAAGGATATCCAGGGCTTGGACTCAGATCTGGACCAAGAAAACCTAATAGACATCTACAGAACTCTCCATCCCAAATCCACAGAATATAAATTCTTCTCAGCACCACATCACACTCATTCTAAAATTGATCACATAATTGGAAGTAAATCACTCCTCAGCAAATGCAAAAGAATGGAAATCATAACAAACAGTCTCTCAGACCACAGTGTAATCAAATTAGGTATCAGGATTAAGAAACTCACTCAAAATCGCACAAATACATGGAAACTGAACAACCTGCTCCTGAATGACTACTGGATAAATAATGAAATGGAGGCAGAAATAAATATGTTCTTTGAAACCAATGAGAATGAAGACACAATGTACCAGAATCTCTGGGATGAAATAGAGGAGCAAGATCAAACAAATTCAAAAGCTGATAGATAAAAATTTACCCTAGTCTGGTGGTTTTCCCTGTTGCTAAGCTTTATTTCACTTCTTTCTTTTTTCTTTCTTTCTCTTTCCTTCATTCTATCCTTCCTTCCTTTCTTCCTCTCTTTTTCTTTTTGAGACAGTCTTGATCTGTCACCCAAGCTGGAGTGCAATGGCAGAATCGCAACTCACCGCAAACTCCATCTCCTACATTCAAGCAATTCTTATTCCTCAGTCTCCTGAGTAGCTGAAACTACAAGCATGCACCACCATACCTAGCTAACATTATTATTATTATTATTATTATTATTATTATTATTTTTACTAAAGGCAGAGTTTCACCATTTTGGCCAGATTGGTCTCAAACTCCTGGCCTCAAATGATCTGTCTGCCTTGGCCTCCCAAAATGCTGGGATTATCACTTATCTTTCTTGTTTATGTATCTGGTATGATTTATTTATTTTTATTTACCATGGGGCTAACATAAAAAGTCTTAGACTATTTTAAGCAGATAGCAACTTAACTCAGGTTGCATAAAAATACTGTAGATTATATGGAACCAAAAGAGAGCCCACATAGCCAAGACAATCCTAAGCAAAAAGAACAAAGCTGGAGGCATCAAGCTATCTGACTTCAAACTATGCTACAAGCTACAGTAATCAAAAAAGCATGATACTGGTACCAAAACAGAGATATAGACCAATGGGTCAGAACAGAAGCCTCAGAAGCAACACCACACATATACAACCATCTGATCTTTGACAAACCTTACAAAAACAAGCAATGGGGACAGAATTACCTGTTTAATAAATGATGTTGAGAAAACTGGCTAGCCAAATGCAGGAAGCTGAAACTGGACCACTTCCTTACACCTTATACAAAAATTAACTACAGATGGATTACAGATTTAAACATAACAACTAACACCATAAAAACCCTAGAAGAAAACCTAGGCAACACCATTCAGGACATAGGCACAGGCAAAGACTTCATGACTAAAATACCAACAACAATAGCAGCAAAAGCCAAAATAAACAAATGGGATCTATTTAAACTCCAGAGCTTCTGTACAGCAAAAGAAACAATCATTAGAGTGAACCGGCAACCAACAGAATGGGAAAAAATTTTTGCAATCTACCCATTTGACAAAGAGCTAATATCCAGAATCTACAAAGAACTAAAGCAGATTCACAAGAAGAAAACAAGCAAGCCCATTCAAAAGTGGGCAAAGGATATGAACAGACGCTTTTCAAAAGAAGACATTTATGTGGCCAACATATGAAAAAATGCTCATCATCATCATTGGTCATTAGAGAAATGCAAATCAAAACCACATTGGGATACCATCTCACACCAGTTAGAATGACAATCATTAAAAAATCTGGAGACAACAGACGCTGGAAAGGATGTCGAGGAAAAGGAACACTTTTACGCTATTGGTAGGAGTGTAAATTATTTCAACCATTATGGAAGACAGCGTGGCGATTCCTCAAGGATCTAGAAATAGAAATACCATTTGACTCAGCAATCCCATTACTGGATATATACCCAAAGGATTATAAATCATTCTATTATAAAGATACATACACATTTATGTTTGTTGTGGAGCTGTTTACAATAGCAAAGACCTAGAACCAACTTGAATGCCCATCAATCATAAACTGGACAAAGAAAATATGGCACATATACACCATGGAATACTATGCAGCCATAAAAAGTGGTGAGATCATGTCTTCGTAGAAACATGGATGAATCTAGAAACCATCATTCTCAGCAAACTGAGACAAGAACAGCAAACCAAACACTGCATGTTTTCACTCACAGGCAGGTGATGAACAATGAGAACACTTGGGCACAGGGAAGGGAACAACATTCACAGGGCAAGGTAGGGTGTGGAGGGGAAGAGAAGGACAGCAGGGGGGCGGGGAGGATGGGAAGGGATAACATCGGGAGAAATGCCTGATATAGGTGACGGCGGGTGTGGGGGATGAAGAGAGCAAACCACCATGGCATGTATGTACCTGTGTAACAATCCTGCAGATTGCAGGATTTGTACATGTACCCCAGAGCCCAAAGTACCATAAAAAAAAATACTCTAGATTTCCTTCCTCCCACTTACATTTTTTTTGGCCTTAATTTGCTTAATCTACTGTGTGTTCCTTAGCCACTTGTGTACCTGTTGTTTTTGACTTAACTTTAAACCTCCATACTAGAGGACTGAGGGATTTGCTTAGCACCAATGTATCATAGGGGTATTTTGAGTTAGATATATACATTTACCTCTACTCATGAATTCTATACTTTCACACATTTTCATGGTGGTGTTACCTTTTAGTTTCCAGTCGTACTACTTCATAATCATTTCTTGTAAGGCAGGACTAATGTGTAAATTTCTTCAGCTTTTTCTTATCTTCAAAAGTTTTTGTTTATCCTTCTTTTCTGAAAGATAGATTTGTTGAAGATAATATTCTTGGATGCCAGTTTTTTTCTTTCAGCATTTTGAATATATTTTCCATTTTCTCCTGACTTGCAAGGTTTCTATTGAAAAATATACTAATAATCTAGTGGGAATTATATTATATGTGACTTGATAGTTTTCTCTTACATCTTTTGGAATTTTATCTTTGTCATTGACTTTTGACAATCTGATTATATTGTGCCTCACAGAGGATCTTCTTGGATTAAATTTAATTAAAGACTTTAGAACTTCCAAAATCTGGATATCCATATGTCTCCCAATACTTTGGGCATTTTAAGCTATATTTTATTAAATAGGTTTCCCGTTGTGCCACATGGGTCTAAAAACAAAAGCTAGTTGTTCCATCTCGCTTACACCCTGGCAGCTGGGGTAATGATGCTGCTGGCAACTACTCATATGAATATGGTGGAATGACAGTGTGGCTTCATGGGTGGAGAGAGTCAGTTGCTACTGGCTACTGCCTCCCCTCACAAGGCAGGACACACTCTAATAGTGGGTCCAGTTTCAAAATAATATTGAGCCATAGCAGCTTAGATCATGGGGGGTGGGATGTGTTCAAAGTAGGTTCCTACTCCAGACAGTGCAGTTTTGCTGACCCTTGGCTACTCTCCAGACTGGATTCAGAACCCATAAGGATTTGAAAAGCTCCTCTGTAGCAATGATTGCTGATGTTTGTGGCAGTGTTGCAAACCATTGGGAATTTCCAGTTTATTCTCTTTTCATAAAAAGAAGTTACCCATGACTCTGAGCTCATGCCAATCAATGGGAGAAACAGTGTGGCAGAGGCAGAATGCCTTCCTCTTTTCCCTATGGTGCTATTCTGCTCTTCTGTGTTCCACAGGGATTTTGCCATTCTTCTGGTGCTATCCAGCGTACTTCCTCAGTCACTCTAGTTGAAATATCATTGTTTAGTCATTGTTCTGATTCCTTGTTGTGGAGGGGACTAGTACCAGGTAACTCCAGTCAGTAATCTTACTGATGTCACTCACAACTACAGTAATCTTAACATATTGTAAAAAAGTGGTATTATATACAAAGATCAGCATGAGAAATACGAATAATAATGGTATATAATTGGAAATTAAGAGAATAGTTAATAACTCAAAGACAAAAAAACCATAATGGAAATGTTAAAATATTTAGAAGTATATACAGAATTTAGAACTGTATGACAATAAAATGTCATATCAAAGCTAAAAAATGGTTCTTTGGAATGACTATCAACAATGTAGGCAAACTTCTAGCAGGAAGAAAACAAAAGGAAATTAAAAACCCATTGAGAATAAAAATAGGTAGGTATCCATAGGTAGAGTGAAAATATAAGATAGTGTTATAGAAAACTTTCAGAAAAATTAAACTATCTTATAAATATTAAATAAATTAAATCGGTATTTAAAATTTTTGTTTGAGGAAAAAAACATGCAGAATAAAGAGATTTGTGCTGGAAGCTATTAAATCTCAAGACAGAAGCTTTCCATCCTGTTGAAAGTCTTCCTAACCTAAAAGAGCAGGGAAATAAACCTCACTCATTCTAGAAAGATAGTGTAAACTTAAAAGAAACAAAAACCAAATACACATGGTAAATAACAAGAAATTATAGGAAAGCTTCATTTATGGAAAAAATATGCAGAAATCCTAAATGCAATATTCATGAAGTGAATCCACTGAATTGAATTAGAAATAATTAATCATTACCAAACCATGCTTGTCACATTGTAAAATTAAAGAAAAAATGATCATTAGAATAGTTACAGGAACATTTTTGAAAATGTTCAGAATCATTTATGATTTAAAAAACAGCAACAACAATTAGTAACATTCAATTAAAAGGGAATACTCTGATTGTGATAAAGTTTATATACAAAGTCATACAGCAAAACTCATTAAAGGTAATATGTAAGAAGTATTCTCATCAGCATACCCACTTTTGTTACTTTTATTTAATGTATTTAGGTTCTGGTCTAAGCAATAAGATAGAAAATTGATTAATTCAGGAATAAGGAATATAAAGGAAAGAGATAATTCATGAAACCATATCAATGTAAATATACAAATAAGGCATGGAAGTCAGTAAATTTATTCATTTGGGCAAGTTACTCAAGGAAATGAGATATAGGCACTCCCATTCAAATAGGATAAGTTCAACATATTCCCAGGCCATTCCAGAAAGAAAGACAAGAGTTTGAGAAGAAAAGATGTGTGGGTGTGTCTCTTGGTATACAGAACTGACTGGCATCAAATACATAAGAATCTTACTATGTTTTTAAGAATATTCTATTGCTAAAGCCTGTGGACAGGAAAAATCTGCAGTTGTGCGACTTAAAAGATCTTTAGCCCCTAACCATTTATGGATAGGATATAGCTGGAAAACTTTGCTCAGTCTTTAAGAAAGGCATATTCCAGATGCTCAGGTATGATCTAAGACAATGAAAAAGAAAGAATCTCACAGACAGTGAAGCCATACTGTTATGTGATACAGAGTAATAGAGAAGGAAACTCCTAGGGAGTGAAATTACAACACAGTCAAGGAATGAGGAACCCTCAAAGTATCTTCTTTGGAGTTTCAGAAATGCCTTACACCAGTGTCTGCTGTACGTCTCAAGTTTCTTTTTTTTAAAGAATGTTTTCGGTGGTTACCATATCTTTATTTAATTATTAAATATTAATAATAGGTTATAGGGCAAACAGTTTTTTTACTTATTGTGGTGACCTATGAAGTAAACAAAACTAAACACATCTAGAACTTCTGTAGTAACTATAGGGCATAACCAAGAGCTCCTGGACTTTCAGTTGATGACATAACTAGGAAGTACAATTGGATAGTCCATCTTTGAATGTGGATGAGATGGTTGTGGAAAGAAGAAAGAGGAATATGTTGATGTGCTGTTCACCAAATCTTTACAAATTTCTTTTTCTTGGCATGTGTAGGATTATGTTCAGAAGCTTTAAGAACCACTTTTTTTTTCTGCTTTGACAAATTTGGAAGAGTGGAGAAGGAAATTTTTTCAGCCTGAGTACCTGAATATGAAGCAGAACAGTGCCCCTGTCTCTAATCCACAATGGACATGTAGCATGAAACATAAATCCTGTTTTTTCAGTGATATATAGGGATTTTTTAATGCTATAACATAGAAACTTCCCGACTTTTGGTTTTTAGTGATGACAGGAGGAAATAAGTATATAATTGATGCATATTACTTACTGAATAATTCATATTTTCCTTTATGTTTTTTTAAAAAAAGCCATATTTATTACATGCTATATTCTTGAAATATGTGATTTCTGAATTGTTTACTCCATTGAATTAATCTGTGTTCTTCACTCAAGAGTTTATATTGTTTAAATTACTATATAACTCTATGCATTTTAATATCTAAAACGTTAGCCTATCAATACTCTGTTTTTAAAACTTGCCTGGTTTTTCTTTTTTCCAATATGAAGTTGACATAGTTTGTCTTTATTCAAAGGAAGCTATGTGTATTTTTATTTGAATGCATGTTAATAGATGGACTTTTTAACATTCTTGTATTAACTATCATTGTTTTATGATTACTACTTGTGTAAAATTATAACTATAAAATAATTTTAAGTATAAAATCATAGCTATAAAATAGGTTTGCTATTCTAATTATTATTATTATTTTTTTTTGAGATACAGTCTCACTCTGTCACCCAGGCTGGAGTGCACTGGCATGACCTCAGCTCACTCCAACCTCTGCCTCCCAGGTTCTAGTGATTCTCATGTTTCAGCCTCCCGAGTAGCTGGGATTATAGGCATGCACCAACATGCCCAGCTCATTTTTTGTTGTTGTTATTTTTTTGTGTTTTTAGTAGGGATGGGATTTCACCATTTTGGCCAGGCTGGTCTCAAACTTCTTACCTCAAATGATCCACCCACCTCGGTCTCCCAAAGTATTGGGATTATAGGCATGAATCACCGTGCCTGGCCTCCAACTACTTTATTTATATGCATGTAGGATTTTCCTAGTGGTTACTATGATTTAATCTTCGTGATAACTTAATGAAATGTATGCTGTTTTCCATGAAGTACTCACAGAATTTTCATTATACAGGAGGCCCAATGCACAACCTACTGTGAATCAATAAACAGAGAAATATTTTTCCTAAGCTAAATTTTACAAAACCATTTATTTTCTGGTTTAATGGTCAAAAGAAAAGACTCATAAGCTAGACTACCCAAGTTCTAATCTATTTTGTTATTTACTCTCTGTGTAACTTTGGGCAAGTTACTGAACCTAGATGTGCCTCAGTTTTTTCACTTGTAAAAAGTAAATAATAATAAATACTTCAGTAAAATACTGAATGAAAAACATGAGCACCACCTATATCAGAAGTGTAAAATTATCAGGAGTGTAAAAATTATCAGAAGTGTAAAAATTAAGTTCATTAGGAGTAAAAAAATCAGCATAAAATATTTCAAAACAGAAAAAAATGTTCAAATACAAATGATTACACATCAGAATAATTTTGAGCTCTTCAATAATAACACTGTAAACTAGAATGCAAATGAAACATTTCCTTAAAAACTCTGAGATAACATAATTTTCAAGTTGGAATTCTAAACCTGCTTCAACCATAAACCACATGTGGGAGAATAAACAAAGACATTTTCAGAGACGCAAAGTATCAAAAAATTCCTTACCAAGTACCCCTTTTTGCAGGAAGATACAGGAAGATCTGCTTACCAAAATGAGGCCATAAAGCCAGAAAAAGAAAGGAATAAGACTAAGTAAACAAGAGATTTACCTTGGAAGAGAAAAAGAGACAATCTCTAGAAAGAAGGTAAAAGAAAACCCTAAGCAAGTCTTTCTGAAGCTATTCTATTACAGAGCAAACAGTCCAGAGTGATGGAGAATGTCAGGGATATCAGGAAGGTAATTTTTTTCTGGTGGTAGGGAAGTGTACCTATAGATTATTTCGGGTGTTTGATCCCATAAGAAAGCCTTCCTTTCTTTAGGAAGCCATCTATTCAGATGGCTTTTTAACCAATTAGTGATAGTTATAACAAAAACCTCCTCAGTTAAAAACTTACGGCCATCAAAAAAATTACAGCTAACTATAAAATAATTTTTTTTTAAATTTTATGATTACAAACATGAGCCACAGTGCCTTGCTGCAAATACTGGGAAATTTTTAAATAATGCTTTGTCCACAATTCTCTTTTTAAGATGATAATTTTTTAAACTGGTGCATGAAGGCTCATTAGTGGCCATTAGCACATTAGCACTGTGTTTACTGAACAAGAAATAATAATTTTTTGTGCTTCCACTTGCCTTTTTATTCCTCAGAATAATTACTGATTTTGGTTGTTATGGCCCTAAGAATAAAAATTAAACGATCAGTTTATTATATCAGACTCTACACATTAGTATAGACACACTTATAAAAGCTATTTATGAATAATAACAATTTAAAAACATATATATGTTTAAAATACATATTTATATATATTATACATAATATATTTATATCATTATATATATATATATTTGTCTCAATAATGCACTAATCCAATCCCTCTTGAGCATACTTACTTATACAAAGCTGATTTATAGTTTTGTTTTGTTTTTTCTGGTTTTAGTAAGACAATTCTTGCTCCTTTTATGGAACAACAAATGGACTGGCTGAAAGTTCAATGTACAGGAAGAGTAAAGACATATAGAATTAACATTCTTACATATTTCACCATGGAGTACATGGAAAATTGCTTCAGTGTCGGTACACAATGATCACAATACATGTAAATGATTGACATTTGGAATATAGTAGTCAACTCAAAACAACAAAACCCAAATAATTCATCAACTGTAGAATTACCTACAATTATCTGTAAGACTCCATGGGATGTGTTTCCAAAGAAATACATTTATTTCCCTGAGCAAACAAAACCACCAGCAAAAAACAGATTGCTTAATGACATTGGTATTCCAAACAATAGTCCTGTACCTGTCTCCTTTTTCTCACATAGCCAAAAAGCTGAATTTTAACTAAGCTTGTTTAAATGTTTCTTTGCAAGACAAAAGGAAGAAAGAAAATGCAACTTCAGATTTTAGAAAAAAGTGACTCTATTCTTGACACTTTATCATTACTCATCTCAGGTCAGCATTTGACTTCCAAATTTTATTGATACAGACAGTGGTTTAAAAAATCCCAAAGACAAATATGGATTTTGTGAGAGGAGTATTTAATTTGGAAATCCACTCTCTTCATTAGAACTGATAGTTGTTCAGACATTTCTACTGGTATCTGACCTTTATTAGCCCTCTCCTGAGTGACGAGTGGACCCGTGACTACCCATTGTATGCATAAAACATGTGGAGCCACTCAGACAGTGGAGACAGGAGTTTTAATTCCAGGATTATAGATCAGAAGCTAGATCTAGAGAAATAAGTGACTTTACCAGGCTTACACTGCAGCTGTCTTGACCTGACTCAGAAAATATTTTAAGCAGTCAGTTGAGTCCAGTGACAGTCATTTTCTGTTAGACTTTATGTACACTTAGAACAGCAGGTCTTGACCCTGGCTGCACATTAGAATCGTATGAACTATAGTGATGCCCTAGGCTCTGGCCCAACCTAATCGATCAGAATCTCTGGGGGTGAAGCTCTGGGGCCTTTTAAAAAAATTAACTCCCCATGTGAGTCGCATGGGCAGCCAGTTTGAGAATGCTGATTTAGAAAAAATGTTTAATTAATAATGATACTTGGAATAGAATATATTAATTTAAGGCAAGATGTTATATTTTAACAGAGTTAGTAAAAGATTTTTATTTTAACTAAATTTATATTTTCACATTTGTTACAGGCGTATTTTAGCAAAATAAAATAGCTTAGATTTGTAAAACTTGCCATTAAAAACCAGGGAAAGGACACTGAATTTTTAGAACCCTGGCCCTAACCTACCTGTATCCATCAAGATAAACTAGATTTTGCAGAGGTAACAGATAATCCAACATTCCAGTGACTTACAATAGTTTATTTCTTGCTCAGGCTACCTGTTTATTGTTGGTTAGCAAGGGGCTTCTTTTCAATAAGTCACTCAGTGACCAGGGTTGACAGAGGATCATTGAGACAAGCTTCCTATGATCACAGAAGCTGAAAAAAGAGTGTGGCTTCAGTGGCTCTTAAGTAATTGACAAGAAGTGACCAACATATCTTACATTTCCTTGGACACTGTTACATTTCCTTGGACAAAGCAAGTTACGGGGTTGCACTTGGTTTAAAGCAGATGAAGGATTGAAGTCCTACCATTAATCAGAATAAGAGAACTGACATTTACGAACAGTCCTGATGATTCCCACACTAGTCTAACTAGTCCTATAACCCCAAGAGGGTAGCTACCGGAAATGGATAGCACAACTTTCAGAGGCAATAGCATTTAAGACATAGTCGGTAAACAGCTCCTGTGCACCAGCCATAGAGGATAGAAATGCATGGGAGTCCAGGGGATATAAAACAGAGGGTATGGCAAGTATAAAAGCCCTTGGGAGATGTATACTATATTGAGGAGTTACCTTATTCATGGGACAGTGAATAAGACTGAGAGGTTGTCAGAGGCCCAGGACTTTGTAAGTTCTTTCAGGGATTTGTATTTCATAATTATCATAGTTAATATATATTGAGCACATACCAGGTGCCACTAAGAATTTTATGTGTTTAACTTATATAATTCTAACAATGATCCTATGAGGTGTGTGTAATTGTCATTTCCTTTTTTATAGATGATACTGAGATATTGTGGCAAAATATCTTCTCAACATAGTGATCTCATAAATGGCAAAGGTGGGAATGATCCCAAGTGGTCTGGGCCCTGAGTCCTAATGTTTAACCATAGACTGTGTGCTAAATAATGGTAGGATGCCAGATATGGAAATGGCCTAAGAGTTACTCAATTCAAGATTTTCTCATCACAAATTGACACTATTAAGTAAAAACTAAACTGGACACAGAACCAAAGGCAACTGACATTTACCCCAATGTTTATCCACTGCACATTCAGCTCCCTTACCAGTGAAGTAATATTACTTCTTCGAAGCTACTGGAAAACAGATATCTGTCTATAATAAATCTAGGGTGCACGAGGGCAATAAGAGTCAGGCTCAGTGCACTTCTACAAGGCTTCCAGTTGTGCCCCATACAGGGTACCTGTGTAGTTAAACATGTGTATTGAGACAAAATCCAACCTGGACTCTCCTTGTCAAGATCTGTGGCCTGGGTTATTAAAGCCATAAGAAGGAGTGGTTTATTTTTTCTAATTTTAACAGAACAGGTTTTTAAAACTCAGTACTATTAACATTTTAAGACAGATCATTATTTTTTATAGAGAGCTACCCTGCCTATTAGTAGCATCTCTGAACTCTATCTACTAGCTGTTAGTAACATCGCCCTCCTCTCACCCTCTTCCCGGTAGCAACAAGCAAAAATGTCTCCAGGCATTGCCAGATGTCCCTGAAGTGAAGGTGATAGGAAGGCAAAAATAGCCCAGTTGAAACCCACTCTAATAGTCTTGTTCTGCCCAAAAATCTGTGTGCCCCTGGGGCTACCTGTCTCTGCAGAAATGGTCCCTATTTCTGAATTATGTGAGGTTTAAATGTTGGCAAAGAAATTATATTTCTTTGAATTTCCGTTGGCTTCTTCTGAACCCTATTAGCAGCGGCATTACTAACATTTATTTCCTCAAAGAAAGGTGTTTAGAAGATTAAATAAGTTCAAAGAGAACATTCTCTTAATCCAAATGATGAATGTTAAAAGATACGGCATATGATTCCTTAATACTAGCACAGACACAGGTATATGTGCATCAGAGAGCTTCACCAAAGAGTCCTCCCCCATGACAATGCTCCTGCTCACTCCTCTCATTCCACAAGAGCTATTCTGTGAAAGTTTTGATGGCAAATCATTAGCAGCCACCTTACAATCCTGGTTGGGCTCCTTCTGACTTCTCTTTGTTTCCTAATTTTAAAAAAATGTATGAAAGTCACCCATTTCTCTTCAGTTAATAATGTAAAAAAGACTTCATTAACATGGTTAAATTCTCACAACTCTCAGTTCTTTAGGAATGGACAAAGTGTCTTGTATCATGGCTTACAAAAGTGTCTCAAAATTGACGTATCTTATGTTAAAAAAGAAAGTTTATATTTTTTATTTTTATCTTTTAATTTCATCTTTCCACATTTTTTGAAGTTCTTTCATGTGTAATCTGATTTCATTTACATTTGAAATTTTCTTTATGATAATGAACATTGGAATACAGAGGGAACATTCTGTGAAGGGAAGCGAGATTGGGAGAGAATGAAAGGGGTTTGTGT
Organism: Alouatta palliata; assembly: GCA_004027835.1. Taxonomy (NCBI): domain Eukaryota; kingdom Metazoa; phylum Chordata; class Mammalia; order Primates; family Atelidae; genus Alouatta; species Alouatta palliata. The sequence continues at coordinate 57,446 of PVKV010002651.1, read as the reverse complement.
GTGTGTGTGTGTGTGTGTGTGTGTGTGTGTAGACACATTAGATTGCTCAATTTTTGTATTTAAAAGTAATAACAACAACAAACTTCATTAAACATGGTAAATGACATATTTATGGGCTAGAATGAAAATGGATCTGTAGGTGATTTAGAAGGGTCCTGTTTGGATGTATGGAATTATTATTTAAGTCTAATAAAAGACAAGCACTAAACTTTTTCCATCTTTTAAAAGAAATGGACATTCAATCATTGCAAATAAGCAAAGGCTGTTTACTAGAGTTCTAGTTTTCAAAAACAATCTCTTACAGAGTGATACTTTTCTTTTGATAATAAAAATGCACTTTTCTTGCCAATATTTTAGAAAATAAGAATTTTTATTGTATTTTATTTCAATTCCAGATGTTTTAAAATATCATTCTGACAAATATAAGAGGTTGGGTTACTAAGCAACCGGTGATAGAAGTGACTAATATAGTGTACATGGTCTTCAATACTAGACAAAGAAGATTTCAATTAGGTTTAAAAATATAATTAAAAATATTTGTTAAACATAATGGATATATAATTTATATTTTAATAAACTATCATTGCCTAGGAGCCGCATATTAATAAACTATAAAAATTTCTTCTAATTCTATTATATATAATTTTTAAAGTTTTAGAATAATTGATTCCACAATGCTTAGATCAATGAGTATTTTTAAAATAATAAGTGATCACAATAGTAAAACTCTTTCAAAGTTAAATTTTTTAAAGCAAAGGAAAAACACTTCTTTTCTTGTGTGTTTGAGTTTAAACTTGAACAAACCAGCTAAACATTTTCTACTCCAACATCTTTACACTGGATGGACACAGAGTGGTTTTATTCACTTGGGCTTTCTCTGCACTTGGTGTTCTGCTGAGTCATTTCACTTCTTCCTACTCATGGAAGGCTGGTGTCATCTTGTCAGCTTTATTCACCTTGAAAATGCAGTGCAGCTATGGCTACACCTATGTTGGTCTTCCTGGATAACTCAAACTTACAAAGCATACAATTGGGAAAACAAAAGGTTCACACATTCTATTTCTACTTCAATTAACAACTATACTATAAACTGACAGAAAACTAATGAAATCTAATGGTTATGGAAACATAATAGCTCCACTGAATGGATTGCAATTAAAAGCTTATCAATGCCCACTTTTGTTATTCTGTGGTGCTCTGAAAGCTCTAGAATGTAATTAATATTTCATACAATTCATAGCTTCTAAATGAATTGTTACATTACATCAATGGGCAAAAATTAATTAACAATCATCAACAGACTGCATAGGAATGTCTTGTTTACACAAAGATTATTGTCCAACTCAACTTGAGACAAATAATTACCTGCTACACACTAGGGAGAATTTGCATTATTATGGAGACCTCCACATGGATGACTTTTTGAGTGAATTATTGTTAAACAAACTGTTAGAGAGTTGAAAACCCTTGTCCTACATGCAATAGCAATTAGAAGAGTTAATTAATAGTCTGTGTAGAATACTGGTGAGGAATATAGTATGCAAGGTACTACCACTGCAATGAAAGATGTGTGGAAGTATGCCATAGACCAGTATAATATTATCTCTTTCTTTAGTTAAAAGTAGGATTTTCTTTTAGAATCTAGAACATTAAGATCAAAAAATCATTATTACTATTTATTGTTTTTAAACCTCTTAATCACTCAATATTAAGCAATCTGGTGTGGTTTTTTTCTTTTCTTTTTTCTTTCTTTTTTTCTTTTTTTTACAAAAAGTTATTGCTTCCTTAAGTTGGAACTATTTTTATGAAAGGCAGATATAACTAAATGCACATTTATAGGCTGTTGGATTTTGTATAATATTTTTCTAATATGCATCAAAGAACCAAGATAAATCCTTTCTGAAATATGGCAGGGAGTAGACAGATGGATAGGAAGATAGACGAATAGCTGATAGATGACAGAAAATTAGGGTACTGGCTAGGTAGATGATAGCCACTTTCTACTTTTTTCAAGAAAGCATTCCACACTGGAGAAGCAGAACTGAAGATGCAATCATAGAAAAAAAAAAATCATAGGTTTCTAATTGTACAATTATATAACTCCTTCTGCTATACATAGAGAAATAAAATTTATTAAGCATTATGACATTGGCATATGCATGAAAAAGAACATACTATATGGTACTAAATCCTTTAGTAATTTTAATACTTTTGATCTGGTTCTTAAACATTTGGCAATTGAATCTCTCTGTTTGAATTTTATGAACTTAATCTGCTATGGCTAATATCCCCAGTAGAAACTTTAAAACTGAAAAACAATACCTATATTTTTGTAAACATTGATCTTTGAAATAGTTCAGTATAAATCTGATCCCCTTGTGAATTTGCTGTATGGTATGCTAGGGACTTACAATAACTCAACAGTGTATGTGCTCTTTTTTGAACATCATTATAGAATCCTCTAAGACTTTACCTTTGAACTTGCAAGATTTGTGTTCGATGTGTATCTCACAAATGACTCCCAGAGTCCTAGTCAGAGTTAGTAAAGTCTATCCCCTGAGCCTTGGCGTATGTGGAAATAGTTGTATGGGGCCAATAACATCGTTCAAACCTTGTCTAGACCCTCTGCAGCGGTAACATTAGAAAATAATTCTGACCTTGAGTCCAACCAGCCACAGCTAATTTACATGACAGTGTAATTATAGGCATCTAGAAGAATTAGTTGTTTCAATTACAATACCATGTAGATGAGTCAAGGCTGACTAGTTTAATCAAAAGATAGAGAAAAATATTGGAAAATTTCTCCTCTAAGCAGAAGATCCAGCTTCAGTCACATAACTACCCTTTACTTTTTTGTCCTAAACTGAATTCTCACACCTAATATGTAAATTTATCACAGATAATATGATCAAGACCTTCTTTAAAACAAACAAACAAAAAATATAGCTAGCACTTTTCTTCTTTTTTTAAAATATATATTTTATTGCATTTTAGGTTTTGGGGTACATGTGAAGAACATGCAAGATTGTTGCACAGGTACATAAATGGCAATGTGTTTTGCTGCCTTCCTCCCCAACACCTATATCTGGCATTTCTTCCCATGTTATTCCTTCCCAACTCCCCACCCCTTGCTGTCCTTCTCCTAGTTTCCTCCCGCAGACCCCAGTGTGTGATGCTCCCCTCCCTGTGTCCATGTGTTCTCATTGCTCAACACCTGCCTATGAGTGAGAACATGCAGTGTTTGATTTTCTCTTCTTGTGTCAGTTTGCTGAGGATGATGGTTTCCAGGTTCATCCATGTCCCTACAAAGGACACGAATTCATTGTTTTTTATGACAGCATAGATTTCTATGGTGTATATGTGCCACATTTTCCCTGTCCAGTCTATCATCAATGGATCATTTGGGTTGGTTCCAAGTCTTTGCTGTTGTACACACTGCTGCAATGAACATTGGTGTGCATGTGTCCTTATAATAGAATGATTTAAAATTCTTTGGGTATATATCCAGTAATGGGATTGCTGGGTCAAATGGAATTGCTATTTCTAGGTCCTTGAGGAATTGCCACACTGTCTTCCACAGTAGTTGAACTAATTTACACTCCCACCAACAATGTAAAAGTGTTCCTATTTCTCCACATCCTCTCCAGCATCTGTCTCCAGATTTTTTAATGATCGCCATTATAACTGGCATGAGATGGTATCTCAATGCAGTTTTGATTTGCATTTCTCTAACGACCAGTGATGATGAGCATTTTTTCATGTTTGTTGGCCTCATATATGTCTTTTTTTTTTTTTTTTTTGAGA
>PVKV010002651.1:27810-53542 GCA_004027835.1 Alouatta palliata | reverse complement strand
GACCAGGATGCTCTCGATCTCTTGACCTCGTGATCCACCTGCCTCGGCCTCCCAAAGTGCTGGGATTACAGGCGTGAGCCACCGCGCCCGGCCATATATGTCTTTTTTTGTAAAGTGTCTGTTCATATCCTTTGCCCACTTTTGAATGGATTTTTTTTTTCTTGTAAATCGGTTTTAGTTCTTTCTAAATTCTGGATATTAGCCCTTTTTCAGATGGGTAGATTGCAAAAATTTTTTCCCATTCTGTTGGTTGCCAATTCACTCTAATGATTGTTTCTTTTTCTGTGCAAAAGCTCTGGAGTTTCATTAGGTCTCATTTGTCTATTTTGCCTTTTGTTGCCAATGCTTTTGGTGTTTTAGTCATGAAGTCCTTGCCTATGCCTATGTCCTGAATGGTTTTACCTAGATTTTTTTCTAGGGTTTTTATGGTGTTAGGTCTTATGTTTAAGTCTTTAATCCATCTGGAGTTAATTTTAGTGTAAAGTGTCAGGAAGGGGTCCAGTTTCTGCTTTCTGCACATGGCTAGCCACTTTTCCCAACATCATTTATTAAACAGGGAATCCTTTCCCCATTTCTTATTTTTGTGAGGTTTGTCAAAGATCAGATGGTTGTAGATATGTGGCAAGATTGACTCTGTTCTCTAAAAAACCATATTCATTTTAACCAGGAGCTTATGTCTTCAAGATATTAGTAAATGGATTTTATAATGCATTGCTCCCATTCGTTCTTGTTTTCATGGTGAGATGAGCCCATAGACCTCTCTGTCTCTCTAGTTATATCCTTTTCTCTCTTTCTTTCTTTCTGTCAAATTATATCCTTCTGTGTCTTTCAAAATAGGCCATTTAGTCATAACAAATGATGAATATGTTTAAATCCATTTCTAGGTATAGATTTAACTGTAATATATATTAAAGCCTTGCTTATCCCTAATTCACACTGGAAAAATTCTCATTTGGCAAGAATCTAGAGGTTTAACTTTCACCATTAACAACAACCAAGTGTTTATTGAGCATTTACTGTGTACTCTCATGATTATATACAAGAAATAGGTTAACAAAGTTTTCTTGAGGAACTTACAATCTAGACAGGAAAATTCTACAAACTTGCTTGGAACAATTAGTACATAATATGGCCATATTTAAAAGTAATTCAAAAAATAAATTAAAAAAAAATCTGTAGGCCACTATGGAAATTTTCTGCTTTCCAGAAAATTAATTTTAACTTTATTTTAATCTGATTCCTCTATGTCATTTGGTGCCAACAGTAACAGCCTTCTAGAGGCATCAGATAATGGCTGGGGTGATAGAGAACATAGCTTTTGTACCTTGTTCAGAATTATAAGGGGACCAACAAATCTAACTTTCTCTAGGTACCATAGCCATGGAACTATAAGAACTATATTTTTTCCTGTGGTTTTTGTAAACAGAAGTTCTATATTGTGACATTTCTGCCAAGTTGCCCTTTAAGGGACTCATATGTTTCATTGGTTGAATTCTTATTTTTTCATGTGGAGATTTTCAAACTTCAGAGTATACACTCATTCTTGAACAGTTTGTTAAATGTGGTAATTGACAGCCTTTACCCATAATGATTGAACTATAAGTTGAGGGAGCAGGAATCTGCATTTTAAACAAGTAGTTCCTATGATTCTTGTGTAGGTGACTTTCAGACCATGCTCTGAAATCGAAGGCTTTAATAACTTTGATACTGCATTTTAGGTGTGATATTTCTAATTAGAGGAGTCACCTTTGACTGATTGCCTCTGCATCCATGGCTTCTACAAGTCATACCTCAAATCCCATTACATGCTTGTGCAACTGAATTTATCTGTGCTGTCAGATTAGGAACTCAAGTGGCACTTAGACTGAATGACCAAGGGTGCTCAGGACCCAAGGATCTACCAGAGATGAGGAGGACAAATCCATAGAGATGGATTCAGTGGCAAGTGCTGAGAGATAATGTGGACATTCAAACAGAGTCCAGGAGACTAGAAGGTGAATGCAGCCATCCCCACAGGGAGAGGTCAGCACCTGTCACATTAACATAATTACAAAGAGTGACATGGAGGCTTTCCACCAGTCAATGGGAAAGGAACCTCCTACTTTCTATTCCTTCCTATTATATATTCCTTATTGTTAATATGTATTCAACCACTCCTTCCAAACAGGGTAACCTTCAAGGAAGCCTCTACTTTCTTATTTACTGCTGTAACTCTCAATGCTTAAAAGTGCATACAGCATCTAGAGTTTGATTAAAAGGAAATCGGTCAATTCAATAATACTTATAAATAGTAAGGACTTTGGAATGTTTGTCAAAATGACAGGTGCTTAGTATTCTAGTGGACTTATAATCACTTACTAGAGCTATACACCCACAATTGAGTCATCTTCTATCAATCCTTTTTCCTACAGACATTTCTCCAAAGACAACAGCTCCAAGAGCCATTATTTGCTGGTGAAGCCTGTTTCATATTTGAAGCTTCTCACTATTAGATAGATCTTTCTTCTAGTTACTAAAAACCTACCTCCCTGTTCCTTGTGTACTTTGGCCCTAGTTCTGCCTCTCAGATCAGCATTCTCACACCAGACCTCTCTTCTATGTGGTATCTGTTCACGTCTTGACGCCTGGGTGACTCTTATTCAAAAGCTTCTCCTCAAAATTGACCTTCTCAGTTATTTTCATCATTCTTTTTAAAACATGACTAACATTAGGTAGTCATTTTTTGACTTGCCTTTAGAGCTTTCCTTTGTCAACAGTTGTCTAAAATCTAGACAGTTAGAATTTAAATCAACGATGCTGTCTTGATCTGAGAAATATGCTGAGAGGAATAGGAGTCTCACAACTTACTTCAGCAGTTCTTCTGTTAACTCATCTTAAGTAGCATCAGTTTTAGTTACTTATTTTTTTCCATCCAAGTTATAGTATTGAATCATACTGAGCTAATTGTTAATTAAAGGCTATTTACTCTCCTACTGCATTGATGGTTACTCTAAGTACTTGTGAGAAAACACAATACATAATATATATTTAAAATATATAAATCTCTGTCTGCAAAAGCTATCAACATTGTTAAGAAAAACAATACTTAAAATATTTTGTAAAGGCTATTACCCCATCCATTATTTCAGATACTCAAAAGGCTATCCCTAGATTACTGCTGGTCATCAGCAAGCCTCATGCATGAACTGAAATGAACTGGGTGCACATGTATTTCTTTTTATTTTTTCAGGTTTTATGAATTTACTTTTTGTTTAATGTGGCTTAAACATGTATTTTTTAAAAGAATGGGGGTCAGCCCTGGCTGATACTCAGCTATCCCCAAATAGCTAAACAGATTGTTGATATCCAGTATCCTTTCTCCTTGGTCAATGCCCAGACAGAATCAGCTGAAGTAGTGCATATAGTACATTTAGGGCATATAGTTAACTTATACCTGCTTTATTTGATATAATATGAATTACTGCAACGTGTTTTGGTCACAGATAAAAGAGTAGCACACTTCAGTTTCACATGATGCATTATTTACTTTAGACAGAAAAAATGGTGTTTGCCAAGAGCGCTACATTCTTTTTTTAACTTTTATTGTAAGCTCAGGGGTACATGCACAGGTTTGTTACATAAGTTAACCTGTGATATGGGGGTTTATCATACAGATTACTCCATCACTCAGGTATTAAGCCTAGTACCCATTAGTTATTTTTCCTAATCCTCTCCCTCCTCCCATGCTCCATCTTCTGATAGGCACCAATGTGTGATGTTTCCCTCCGTGTGTTCATGTGTTCTCGTCATTTAGCCTCCACTTATAAGGGAGAACACGGTTTCACATAGACCTCTTATCCTGAGTTGAATGTTAATGCAATGCCATTGTCTAGTGCAAGAAACTCTGTATGTAACCTATGAATGGATTCTTTTTTTTTTTTTTTTTTTTTTTTTTGAGACAGAGTCTCACTCTGTCACCAGGCGCCAGGCTGGAGTGCAGTGGCGCAACCTCGTCTCACTGCAACCTCCGCCGCCCGGGTTCAAGCAATTCTCCTACCTCAGCCTCCCGAGTAGCTGGGACTACAGGCGTGCGCCACCACGCTCAGCTAATTTTTTTGTATTTTTAGTAGAGACGGGGTTTCATCGTGTTGACCAGGATGGTCTCGATCTCTTGACCTCGTCCGCCCGCCTCGGCCTCCCAAAGTGCTGGGATTACAGGCGTGAGCCACCGCGCCCGGCGTATGAATGGATTCTTAAAAACATTACTGAGAATATCTTTTATTATATTGCAGAGCCCCCTTTTTTAAGATAGATTTTTTAAGATAGATATTTGGCCACAAGGGCAGGTTAATATATAGAATAGTTATTCTTTCAATTAATTGTCTTTATTTTACGTTATGATTGATTTCTGGTAATTGTAGAACTGATAATGTTTCCATTTTCCCATTTGTTGTTAAAAAACTTACGATCAAACTTATAGCTCACTTTTAGCAAATGAAGAAAAATTTCATGACATGCATTTGTGATGTTGGCCTAATTCTTGGTTTCATTTCCTGTTATTATAAATTTTCCCCAATTCTTTTCTATTATTTAGAAAAACTTTCTCTGAAAGCTCTGTCCCATCACCTCTGCCAACCTCTGGTTTTAGCTGCAGCTTCATAGGATTATAGAATCTCTTGGTGCTACACATTTTTCTTGCAGCTTTGGAGCCTTCCTGAACCTTGGGAAACAGAGATTGATTCAGAGGTATATATAATTGACCGAAAGTCAGTTCAATCAAAGAAAATTTCAGGTGAATCCTAATAAATGTATTGTCTTACAGAGTTCTATAATTTTATCACTACAGTGTGTAGCCCAGAGTAAGTACTCAATAAATATCAAATACCTAAATTGGTATCAAATAGTGTCATTACTTGAAACAATATGTATAGATTCATAATATTCAAATTGACCTCAGTCCAAGCCTCTTTTCTGAATTGCTGATATACATATTTAACTATTTTATATTTCTACTTGGAGAAAAATTATAAGATGTTAAACTCAAGCTGTCTAAAACTACATCATTAATTGATTCACTTACTAAGTTTCCCCCACCTTTATAATCAGCTATCTCAGTAAAAAAACACCAACGTATATTCATTTGACAGAGACAAAAGTTTGGTAGGATCATCATTGTTTCCTCCATTTACTTCCTTAACAATGTCCAAATGTATAGCAAATTCTTAAGGTTCTACAACCCAAATCTACCTCAATATTCACTTTTATTCATCTTCCTAGCCCTTTTCCTACAGCAAGTTACCATAATATTGCACCCAGATTTTGGCAAGAGCAACCTATATGGTCTTTTCAAGCAGCTAGAGGGATCTAAGAATTTGATCTCATGGCACCCAACTGCTTAAAATGCCATCAAAAGTTTCCCACAACTGGAAATTCAAACTGTTTACCAGGACAAACGGCCTCCATTATCTGATTCAACTTAATCTTTCCCCAAAGTTAGCAATGCTCACTAAGACCTAGCCACATTGGCTCACTAGAGAATCCTAGGGCAATTCATTTTATTTTCTAGAAAATCTGCATAAAACTTCCTTTTCCAGGCTCCATGAGTGCATGCCCTGTACGTTGCATAGATGCAATTAATGTTACCTTCCCTCTCTCTTCTTCTTGTTATATATGCTTACAGAGCAGTATAAACATCCTCTATGGCACTTATTTTATATAATATAATTTTGTTTGTTTTCAAATTGTCAGTCTTCTCCCTGTAAATTTAAGGTTCATGGAGGGACCACGATATCTCTAGTGACAAGCCTAGTGGCTGTTACATAATAAACCTTCAATAAATTTTACGTGAATAAATAAATAAATAAATCTGCTCATTGACCATTTTCCACCAAGATATTTTCACATAAATTGAACATACTTAATTTTACATACTATATACTTTATTCAATTAACCTTGAAGAAGATAGATAACCTGCTTTTCACAGACTTATTAATATCCCAATCATATTATATGGTTTTTGCTTTGTATATGAGAAGGAAAATTTCATTAGTCCTACAAAGGTCTAGAGATAAACTCCAGTTTGCAATTCCATGTGGCAGATAAAATTCCAAAGCATATACCTAGCCTTTTTAAGTAATAAATTCTATAAAGTAGATAACATTAATGACATTTAAGGAAAAGAAGAGGTCATTGTTGCTAAAAATCTTAGAAGACATTTTCTATTATTAAAAAAAGGTTAAACAAGATTGTAACAGAACAAGTATTTGGATAGTTGTAAGAAAAAAATAAAGGTTTTTACAGGCTAGGAAAACACTATGAAAATAGTTATGATGAGCATTGTATTTTCTGTTGAAAATTGATTCCTACTAAATATACATCATAAATAAAAATAAAATACATTTCATATTGATTCATTATGTATGTCAAGTAAAATATAGTTTTTGGTTCATATAGTGTTACCTCATCTTTCTTTCTTTTTTTTTTTTGAAAACTGTAATTTAGTAAAATTATTTCCTAGCAAAATACATAAATCAAGTCATAATATCTCCAAATGGAGACTACTTTTTGCACTATATGTATCTTTTTTTCCCAAGAGTTATATGTTCCAGGTACCATTGCATATTCCTATTTTCTATGATCTAAATTGCCTTAGACTAAATTTCACTCTTTAAGGCACTGAACTCATTCATGCACATGTTAGGGATGGGCAGAAGAGAAGCAAAAGTCCAACTCCTGAAACTTTCTGTTTAATTAGAAAGTATCTCATTGTCTATTTTCTGCTTTTTTTATAAAAAAGAAAGAAAAAGAAAGAAAAAAAGAGTAAGAAAGAAAGAAAGAAGAAAAAAGAGAATGAAAGAAAGAGAAAAAGAAAAAGAAAAAGAGGGAGAGAGAACAGCAATCATGCTCTATTGCCCAGGCTAGAGTGCAGTCTAAAAATGGGTATTGAAAAGCTCTTTTAAACCATTAATTGTGTTATACAATGGAGACAGGAAGGAATAAGGGAGGAAAATAACAAACAAACAGCCAACCAATATTTCATTTAAACCTATGAAATGCTATGCAATTGCTGGGGAGTGATTTACTTTCAACCATGTGGTCACTTTTAGAATAGATGTGATGTGTTACTGAAGAAAATGTATGTTTTGTGGAATTGGAGTAGAGAGTTCTGTAAATGTTTATCAAGTTTACTTGTTTGAAGTCTAAGTTCCAGTCCCGGGTATCCTCGTTATCCTTCTGTCTCATTGATCTTTCCAATATTGACAATGTAGTGTTAAAGTCTCCCACTATTATTGTGTGGGAGTCCAAGTCTCTTTGTAAGTCACCAAGAAGTTGCCCTATGTATCTGGGTGCTCCTGTATTGGGTACACATAGACTTGGTCATTAGCTCTTCCCATTACATTCATCCCTCTACCATTATACAATGTCCTTCTTATCTCTTTTGGTTTCTGTTACTTAAAGTCTGTTTTATCAGAGATGAGAATTGCAACTCCTGCTTTTTTTTTTTTTTTTCTCTCCGTTTGGTTGGCAAATCTTCTTCCATTCCTTTGTTTTGAGTCTCTGTATATCCTTGCATGTAAGATGGGTCTGGATGCAGCTTACCGATGGGTTTTTTGGGATGGCTGATACTGGTTGTTCCTTTCTGTATATAGTGCTTCTTTCAGAAGCTCTTGTAAAGCAGGCCTGGTGGTAATGAAATATCTGAGTACTTGCTTGTTCATAAAAAAATTTATTTTTCCTTCACTTATGAAACTTAGTTTGGCTGGATATGAAATTCTGGGTTGAAAGTTCTTTTCTTTAAGAATGTTGAATATTGGCCCCTAGTCTCTTCTGGCTTGTAGGGTTTCTGCTGAGAGATCTGCTGTGAGTCTAATAGGCTTCCCCTTGTGGGTAACCTAACCTTTCTCTCTGGCTGCCCTTAGTATTTTCTCCTTCATTTCAACCCTGGTGAATCTAATGATTATGTGCCTTGGGGTTGTTCCTTTTGAGGAATATCTTTGTGGTGTTCTCTGTATTACCTGGAGTTGAGTATTGTCCTGCCTTGCTAGGTTGGGAAAGTTCTCCTGGATAGTATCCTGAAGAATATTTTCCAGCTTGGATTCATTCTCTTCATCACATTCAGGTACACCTATCAAACGCAGATTAGGTCTTTTCACATAGTCCCATATTTCTTGGAAACTTTGCTCATTCCTTTTTACCCTTTTTTCTCTAATCTTGTCTTCTCATTTTATTTTGTTAAGTTGGTCTTTGACCTCTGAAATCCTTTCTTCTGCTTGATCAATTCGGCTGTTAAAACTTGTGCATACTTCGCAAGGTTCTTGTATTGTGTTTTTCAGCTCCATTAGTTCACTTATATTCCTCTTTAAATTGTCTATTCTCATTAGCATTTTGTCAAACCTTTTTTCAAGGTTCTTAGTTTCTTTGCATTGGGTTAGAACATGTTCTTTTAGCTCACAGAAGTTTCTCATTATCCACCTTCTGAAGCCTGATTCTATCAATTCTTCACATTCATTCTCCATCAGGCCTTGTTCCCTTGGTGATGAGGAACTGCAATCCTCTGTAGGAGGAGAGGCATTCTGATTTCAGGTGTTTTCACCCTTTTTGCGCTGGTTTCTTCCCATCTTTGTGGATTTATCCACCTGTCGTCTGTGTAATTGCTGACTTTCAGGTTAGGTTTCTGAGTGGACATCCAGCTTGTTGGTGGTAAAGTTTTTTCTGTTTCTTAGTTTTCCTTCAGCGGACGCCCCTCCCCCACAAAGCGGACCTTCCCAGGCTCAGCTGTACTTGCTGTCAAACTCTCAATCCTGAGCAGTTTCAATCGCTGTTTTGTGTGTGTGTGTGTGTGTGTGTGTGTGTTGGGGGGGACCAGCCGTCCCCTGCGGCGATCCACTATGCCAGCTGAAACAGCGGCGTTAAGATTCATGGCGCTTTTCTGCCCGAGAATCTCCTGGTCTGGTTCCCTGCTTCAGTCTGCTTTTCAATCAGCTGAATGGGAGACTTGGCCTTCCTGGAGCTCCAAACGCCAACCAAAAGGGCACTCAGTCCTGTATACTCCGGACTGAGAACCGCCGTGCTGGGGCGCCTGCAAAACGGCAGCGCCGGCCAAAAGAGTCGCGCTGGCGACCCATGGGGCTCCTCCGCCGGGAATCTCCTGGTCCGTGGGCAATAAAAATTCATCTAAAAATGTGGCATCCACTCACTCTCTGCACTTCCAGTGGGAGCTACAATCCTGAGCTGCTGCTAATTGGCCATCTTGGATCTCTCTCCTTACCTCATCTTTTAAAAGCTGTATGAGCATAGTACATGGTACTATTCAATTTTCCACTTTATGAAAGTTAACTTTATTTTAAAATGTTTCTCCTTATAAGTCATATTTATACATGCAATAACTGAACTTACCAAGTCTGATAGTTTTCTTCAGTAGAGACTTTATAAGAAAAAATAAAATAACATGCCAAAGTCATTTAAAAAAAAAAAGAACAGATTAACATATGGTATTACAAAATTATATAAGAAATAAAAATAAGTGGAAAGAGAAGAAAACTGTTGTTTATTTATTCTGTTATAAAATCTCTTGCTTTCACATTTTCTTATATGAAATCACATCTCCCTATTAGAGGATGGATAGTATTTTATTCTTAGTCATATGTATACTAACATAAGGAAATAAAACATTTTTTACTATTCACAGTAAATCACAGGGGGGGAATATTTTCCTTTTGAATATATCACCTTAAAAACAATTTTATGTGTATATGTGTGGGGGTGGTTTGAGTGGTTGGGTATGATTTAGGAAACAGTTTGCTAATTAATTTTAATATTAAGGAGCAAAATGACAATTTTGCATAAGGCAAAGTTTCTTCTACTCATCTCATGAGTCTTAAAGTTTAGTTATAGAGTTGTATGTGTATTGAATTGCATTGCATGTGTATATATAATATATCCCATAATACATCATACCTTATTTGGAGGCAGTGTAACTGAAACACAGGTTCAGTCACACACTGCTTACAGAGTCCAATTAATAAGAGTGAGGTTTGATATAAAAAAAATGACTTTTCATTTCAAAGCTGTTTAGGGGAAGTACTTGGTTCTTGCCTTAATGGTACCACTTTGCTTTTGGAGCAGAAAGCAAAAGCTATTAAAAGGGAGCCTGGCATGAATGACACACAGGGGAAGAATTGAGCCAATGAGGGCACGCATAACTTGCTTCAGTGCCTTAACTATTGGGTGGTTCAGTTGACTACGGGTGCTTTTGTAGGAAGGACTAGGTTATAAAAATGGCTGAAAACTCTCCAGGTGGGAAAGAGTTTTGTAGTGGGCATACTTTGGGTTGAGGCAACCTCCTGGTGGGAGAGAGTTTTACCCTGGAGCTTTTAAGCACATAGTTAGATGAACACACCCTATAGGTAGTACCCAGTTAATGGGAGGTAAAAAGTTATAATTGCATTTTTACACTCTATTTTAGCCAAAGGCAAAGAAGTGATATAATTGCATGTCTAAAGAGCTAAGTAGAAAGTAGGGAAAAGGAGGAAAGAGAAGAGAGAAAAAAGTAATTAAACCGTCTCTTAGAAACACGGATACAGCAGGGTGCTGAAAGCATAATTGGTTAATATGAGGTCACACAGGATTGGAGTGGATGGGTCACAATCCAATAACTAAAGTCTTTATAGGAAGAGAAGCCAGAGACACAAGTATATGCAGAGGAGAAGGCCGTGTGTAAACAGAGGTAGAAATTACAGTGATTTGTCTAAAAGTAAACACCAAGGATTTCCAAAAGCCACTGAACAAGATGGCTTTAATATTCCCCTCACCTTGACTAAATGTTAAATTTCTTTCTAAGTACAGGGCTCTGACATCCTGAAAACTTGCAATTGAGAGTTATTTCTTTGACCCTTTGAGATACAAATCTTCTTGCAGCTTAAGGCCAGTTTTACAACTCAGGGATATCTTTCTCAAGGAACTGGAAACTATCCCTTTGAAATGTAATTTGATAATGGCCCCATATACCAGTCTTCCTGGGAGGGTAGGAGCCAAACTTTGATAAGCACCAATTAGCAACATAGATGGGGCCTAATCACATTGACCATCTTCCCACCTAATGTCATTTAGAACTATTCTACCAGCTCACCCAGGGCTTAAAAACTCTTAGGCTTTTTGTTTCAGCAGAATTGAATTCAATCTTTTTTTTTCCCATTGCAGTTCTTGACTCCTATGGAATAGTACTGAGTAAGATATTCCTTGCTTGTTTAACTGGTTCCAGTGCAATTTTTCTTTGCACATCACCAGAAGGTACAAAGAGACATAAAAATATCCTCACTTCGTGCCTTTAGAGAGAATGTGGCCCTGATAACATCTTGATTTCAGACTTCTAGCTTCCAGAATCATGGACAGTACATTTCTGTTGTTTTAAGCAATCCATTTTTTGCTACTTTCTTATGACAGCCCTAGGTGACAAATACATGTAAATAACTGGATCTTTTCTAACGACAAGCTACTTTCAAGTAATATATATGAAGCTTCATACCACCTTATACTGATGAAATAAATATTTCCTGTTTTCATCATTTTCAAATATATAACATTTGAAATTCCAAAGAATTTGTTAAGTAAACTTTATGCTTCTATTTGAAATGATACCTAAAAATACATTAAAAATTCAAGAAAACATCTGAATACTTTACAGTTTTGTCCTGGTTTTAGAGATGGGGTCTTGCTCTGTAACTCATGCTATATATGACTCACTGCAAACTTGAATTCCTAGACTCAAGTAATCCTCTTACCTCAGCTTCTGTAAATCTGGGACTATAGGTGTGCACCACTACACCTGACTGCTTTTTTAAAATTATTTATAGAGATAGGGTTTTGCTATGTTGCCCAGGCTAGTCCTGAGCTCCTGGCCTCAAGCAATTCTCCTGCCTCAGCCTCCCAAGTTGTTGGGATTACAGGCATGAAACACTGTACCCAGAACTGATCCTTTTTAAATCTGAAATGAGAGTGTCCTCACCAGCTTTCTACAAAAACAAAATTTCTTTTAATGAAAACTATTCATTAAAGTTCACTGATGATTAATGGCAGAGATAAATTTGAATTGTGTATTAATTGAACCCCAAACTGAAGTCCACAAGAGACATCCCACTTTAGACATTTTTCAATAAATAAATAAGTTATAATCTATTATGCAATCATTGGGGGATATTGTTCATTTATCTTGCTCACAGCCTAGAATCTAAGAGACTATACCCAAAGGATTATAAATCACTCTGTTATAAATACACATGCACACATACGTTTATTGTGGCACTGTTCACAATGGCAAAGACTTGGAACCAACCCAAATGCCCATCAATGATAGACTGGATAAAGAAAATGTAGCACATATATACCATGGAATACTATGCAACCATAAAAAAGGATGACTTCGTGTCCTTTGCAGAGACGTGGATGAAACTGGAAACCATCATTCTCAGCAAACTGACATAAGAACAGAAAACCAAACACTGCATGTTCTGACTCATAAGTGGGTGCTGAACATTGAGAACACATGGACGCAGCGAGGGAAACATCACACACCGGGGCCTGGTGGGTGGGGACTAGGGAAGGAATAGCAGGGGATGAGGGGATTAGGGAGGAATAGCATTAGGAGAAATACCTAATGTAGATAACGTGGCAGTGGATGCTGCAAACCACCACCATGGCATTTGTATACTATGTAACAAACCTGCACGGTCTACACATATACCCCAGAACTTAAAGCACAAAATAAATTTAAAAATAAAAATAATAATATAAATAATTAAAAACTGATAGTTGCAATTTCCATTGGAAAAGTGGTAAATTGGCCTCTAATTACCACTACTTCATAGATGACCCTGACATCTTCATGGTACAAGCTTAAAATATTCTCTTCCCCTGTAGTGTACATCTCTGCAACAAAGATATGTCCTCTGCCTTTTCCTTTGACATTATCACAAACTCTTTCATAGGGCATAATATAGTCCCTGACAAGCTTAAGACCTTTTAACCTCTTTCCAGTTTCTCAGAATCACTCCTTTCTCATTCTGTTAAAATGTACCCTTCTCTCACTTCCTTTTCTTAAACATTGTAATGTTGTATTTTTAGTTTGTTTATGCTTTAGAAAGCAAAAAGCCAAGAAAGGAAAGGTTTATATACAAACTTTTTTACTTTGGCCTTACATGGAAGAAAAATTTCCCAAATGTCCTGGCCACCATTTTAAAGTGGGAGAGGTAATGAGAAAAAAGGACAGAGAGATAGATATTATAAATTAATGTCATAATAATTATACTGCCTCAAAGTTCCAATTAGTAGTAACACATCCAAGGATAGAATGAAGAAAGCACAACATATGATAAGAGCCTTTGGAAAAGAGAAAACAATGTTACAGTGAAAAAGAAAAAAAAAAAAAGATTATGGACCAAAACCTCACAATGTCCTCCATATTCTTGATATATGTCATAGATATTTACTGTGTTTAGATGTTGATATGGTTAGGCTTTGTGTCCCCAACCAAATCCCATCTAGAAGTGTAATCTCCATAATCTTCACATGTCATAAGAGAGACCAGGTGGAGGTAATTCAATCATGGGGGCAGTTTTTCCCATGTTGTTATCAAGATAGTGAGTTCTCATAAGAGCAAATGGTTTTACAAGGGGATTTCCCCCTTTGTTCGGCAATCCTCCTTCCCGCTGTCTTGTGAAGGTGCTTTGCTTCCCCTTCCACCATGATTGTTAGTATCCTGAGGCCTCACAAGCCATGCTGAACTGTGACTCAATTAAACTTCTTTCCTTTATAAATTACCATTCTTGGGCAGTTTTTTATAACAGTATCAAAACAGACTGATACAGTACATTGGTACTGCAGAGAGTAGGGTGCTGCTATAAAGATACCTGAAAATGTGAAAGCAATTTTGGAACTGGGTAATAGGCAAAAGATGGAATAGTTTGGAGGAGTTAGAAGAAGATAAATGCGGGAAAGTCTGGAACTTCCTCAAAACTTGTTGAATGGCTTGAGCAAAATGCTGATAGTTATATGGACAGTGAAGTTCAGGCTGAGGTGGTCTCAGATGGAATAAGAACTTGTTGGGAACTGGAACAAAGGCAACTCTTGCTACGTTTTAACAAAGAGACTGACAGCATTTTACCTCTGCCCTAGAGATCTGTGGAACTTTGAACTTGAGTGGAATGATGTAGGGTATTGGGCAGAAGAAATTTCTAAGCAGCAAAGCATTCAAGATGTGACTTAGGTGCTCTCAAAAGCATTCAATTTTATACATTCACAAATAGATAATTTGGAATTGGAGCTTATGTTTAAAAAGAAAGCAGAGAATCAAAGTTTAGAAAATTTGCAGTTAGACAATGCAATAGAAAAGAAAAACCCATTGTCTGAGAAGAAATTCAAGCCAGCTGCAAAAATTTGCATAAGTAAAGACTAACCAAATGTTAGTTGCTAAGACAATGGGGAAAATGTCTCTAGGGCATATCAGAGGTCTTTAATCACAGGCCTTCCATCACAGGCGCAGAGGCCTAGAAGGTTTGGTGGCTGGGCCCAAGGCCTTTCTGCTTTGTGCAGTCTCAGGACTTAGTGCCCTGCTTCCCAGCCATGACTAAAAGGAGCCAACATACAGCTCAGGTCATTGCTTCAGCGTGTGCAAGCCCCAAGGCTTAGTGGCTTACACAGACTGTTGGGCCTCTGGGTGCACAGAAGACAAGAATTGAGGTTTGGGAACCTCTGCATAGATTTCAGAGGATGTATAGAAATACCTGGATGTTCAGGCAGAAGCTTGATGCAGGGTGGGGCCCTCATATAGAATCTCTGCTACGGCAGTGTGGAAGGGAAATGTGGGTTTGGAGCCCCCATGCAGGGTCTCCACTGGAATACCACCTTTGGAGTTGTGAGAAGAGGGCTACCATCCTCCAGGCCCCAGAATGATAGATCCACTGACAGCTTGTACTGACAGCATGTGCCTGGAAAAGCCACAGACTCACAATGCTAGCCCATGAATGCAGCAGGAGAGGGGCTGTACCCTGCAAAGTAATAGAGGTGGAGCTTTCCAAGGCCATGGGAGCCCACCTGTTGTATCAGCACAACCCGGATATGAGACATGGAGTCAAAGGAGGTCATTTTGAAGCTTTAAGATTTGAGTGCCCTGCTGGATTTCAGAACTGCATGGAGCCTGTAGGCCCTTCATTCTGGCCAATTTCTCCTATTTGAAATGGGTGTATTTACCCAATGCCTGTACCTTCATTATATCTAGGAAGTAACTAACTTGCTTTTGATTTTACAGGCTTATAGTGGAAGGGACTTGCCTTGTCTCAGATGAGACTTTGGATTTGAACTTTTGGGTTAATTCTGGAATACACTGAGACTTTGGAGTATTGTTGGAAAGAAATTATTGGTTTTGAAATGTGAAAGAGACATGAGATTTGGGAGGGGCCAGGGGCAGAATAATATGGTTAGGCTTTGTGTCCCCACCCAAATCTCATCTTGAATTGTAATACCCATAATCTCCATAATTCCCACAGGTCAAGGAAGAGACCAGGTGAAGGTAATTGAATCATAGGGGTAGTTTCTTGCATACTATTCTCATAATAGTAATTGAGTTTTCATGAGATTTGGTGGTTTTATAAGGGGCTCTTCCTCTTTTGCTTGCCAATTCTCATTACTGCCACCTTATGAAGAAGGTGCCTTGCTTCCCTTCACTTTCTGCCATAATTGTAAGTTTCCTAAGGCCTCCCAGCCATGCAGGACTGTGAGTCAATTAAATCTCCTTCCCTTACAAATTACACAGTCTTGGGCAGTTCTTTACATCAGTGTGAAAATGGACTAATGCAGATGCTTAGAATAGTGTTGAGAGACCTGATAATTGAGACACCTATATATGTTTGCATGAGCATATACACAGAACAGACAGATATGCACATTCCATTAAATCTTATTTTCATTATTTGCATAAATTGGAGAATAATTTTATAATAAACATTTTTAAAAGTTGTGTTTGGCTGGAGATTGTAGATCTGGCTGTTCTAAACTAAAATAGCAAATTTATCCTAAGCTAATTTTCAAACATTCATGTTTTTACTCAACCAATATTCCACTTTAATTTGACTATCTTGAAAACACCGTAAGAGTTGCACAGAAATGTTTTCTAATCAAAAGCTTATAGAGAAATAATATATTGTTTCATTTGCTCTCACTAAGATTGCAATATTATATTTACTAATTTTCTTTGATATGATAAAGCATATCATCTAATTTTGTCAAAAATTTTACTAGTATAATTACTATGATTAGAAGATTTCTGGAGGTTAGTAACTCTTGAGCACAAAATTTAGAAAGTAGGAAATGAGCTTGACCAGGTCAAGGGATTTATAACTCAGAAACTCTATTACTTTATAATGAGCAATGAGACAGTTTGGTTTTATAGATAGAATATTAGATTTGAAGGGAGTCAAGAGTGATATTTCTGGCTGCTATTTTACACACCATAATAATTTAATCAGTTCACAATTTTATAGTCACTGCCTTTATTTGAGTGGCAATTGCTTTAAATTTTGGGGGGACTGGGATTTTGACACAAACACATGTAGATAATAGTTGTTACCTAAATTTTCTGTAACATGAACATATCAATGAGTATAAAAGTCTACCCCTCAATAGATCCCCCCCCCCACTTTAACTCCTGCTACTGAATGTGGGTCCATTTAAGCTATCTCTAGAGCAGATCCTGGAGAACAGAGAAGTGTTCCTTCACTAAGTTAATGATACTTGATTTTTCCTAAATGACTTTTTTCTCTGAAAGGTAAATGGATAGTAGGTTACATCCCAGCTAGCCAATGACTGATACCCTAGTGGGGCTGCCTCCTACCACATCTCAGAGTTTTCCAGAAAAATGCTGCCAGTGCCTTAATGCTCGTGTTTTGAAGTATTGTGAGGCTTTGGATTTAAAGAGCAAAATAAAATCAACATATAAACATCTTTCAAGTGTGCCAGCCAACTGTGGCAGCTCCATGGCTTTATGTAGGCAATTCTCACCTCTCTAGGGTATAGGGAAATAGTGTCAAGGTAAATCTTTAGGTCACAGTATTTGATCTTCAGTCTTCCCAAATTCACACTTCCAGTGTTGTAAAAGTTTTTCCCTCAGCAAGGGCTAAATTATGGAGCAATATCCTACCCTGTGTGCATTTGTGAATTTTCATTTTGCTATATTTTGCTTTTGAGGGTTGAGAAAAAAATCATGGTCTGAGTGATGGAACTCTGAGTTCAAGGTCCCACTTTATGAAGGTTTCTACCAGGATCCTTTAAATCCATCAATGTTCCATGGTAGAGCAAAATTGTTTTTAAGTTTCCTCTAGTGTTTCCCTGCCACTGGCCCTGCCTTTCAGTCATTCAACTAACAAAATCTGGGCCATTGTCTTACCCTTAGAAATGGTCACTAATTTTACATACTCATTTATAATATCTAACACTCTCAACTGTTTAGAGCATTACCAGAAAAAGTTTAGTAATTTCTGAGTTAATTTTTTTATACATTTTGTTAGACTTATCCCATTATCACAAGGTACATTATGAATCTTGAAATATATTTTAGAAATTTATTGTTTTCATATAAGCGTATTTTTTTGTCTGCATTATCTGTTAAAGGGAAGTCAGGGATACCAGCAAAAATAAGAAATGCAGATTAAGAGAAGTTACAGGACAGAAGTCTACTCTACTATGTATACAAATTTAATATGATCCAGAAATTATCAATTCATAGGTAGGATTACTGGAGTAGTAATGAGGAAATTGATTTTTAACAAAGAAATAATAGGATTCTCACTTCATATTAAAGAAGGAAACACACACTGTCTAACTAAAAGAGACAAATGTTAGATCTCAAATTATGAAGGTATGTGGAAATATACATAAACATTAATTGTTAGATGAGAAAAAATTTCTAATAAATTTCTGAAGGCAAAATCAATAGCTTAAATTTGTTACAAATTTAAAATTTCTGCATGTGCAAACAACAAAAAGGCAGCCAACATGTTGGAAATATCTATTGTCCCTGACTATGTGATTAGGTGCTAATAATACTTGGTTTGAACTTTCACGATTTTAATAAAGTTTATGAAATTTTGTCAGTATCTGGATCTTCCTCTGATATTTAAGGAATTCCGCACTGTAATGACTCATGCTATGGAGCCAAATGCTTGATTTTTCCCTTCTTCTACCAGCTAGTTCACAATACTACAACTCAGGCTTCTCCCTTGTCCTATCATTCACACCCATGTGAGATATTGATTTACGAATTGATTACTCAGCAAAGTGAGGAAAAATATCACTCAGTGGATTATGATAACCCAAATCTTGAAAGAGAGTTCCTATTTCCATCATGTAGGTGAGCTTGGTTCAACTCAATGAACCATGAGTCATACTTATTTGTCATATCGACAGTCTCTTTGGGCTGCTCGCTGCTCTCTCAGATGACTGCACTTCTTTTACTCACCACTGTGGGTCATAATCTAACCTTCTTCCCTTTCTAAGATTCAATTTTATTTTACATGGTTCAATATGCACCTTCTGCTTTAGTTTAGTTCCTTTTATTAATATTAATAGACTAACAATATAATGCATCTTATCTACCAAGTACCCTTTAATGATTTGTTGGCAGAACCTATCAAGAAGTCAAATGATAAATGAGTCTGAGAAATGCAGTTTTTAGAGTCCCAGCACTATGATCATAGAGTATAGAAGAGAAATTGATAAACAATGGAAAAAATAACCACATTACCTCATGCATTTTTTTGATGATTCAGTTAGTCCTTAGAAGATTCTTACAAAATAAGTGCTAAATAATCCTTTTTTTTCTTAGGAGTAGCATCTCTGGGGGTGTTAATCGTTGAACTGTGTGCCCCTAAACTTGCCACATTCATATTTTGAAATCTAGACTTCCAGTACCTTTGAATGTGACTTCATTTGGAAAACGGTTGTTATGAATGAAATTAGTAAAGAGATCATACTACAGTGGGTAGACCAGTAATCCAACATGGCTGGTGTCTTTATAAAAAGAGGAAACTTGGATGCAGACAGACACACAGAGATAACTCTATGTGAAATTAAAGGTGGAGACTGGGGTGATGTTCTTACAATCCAAAGAATTCCAATGACTGTGAGAAAACTATCAGAAGCTAGAGGAAAGTCATGAAAGAGATCCTTCCTCAAAGCCTTCTTAAGAAATAACCACTGACACCTTGATCTTGGACTACTAGCCTTCAGAACTGTAAGAAAATACATTTTTTGTTGTTTAAGTCACCCAGTTTGTGATACTTTATTAAGAAAGACCTAGCAAAATAATACAAATGGGAGTCACCCTGACTATTGAGTTAAGAGATGTGCACCTGATACAAAATTAGATTGGCTATAATATGTCCAATATTCAGTCATTAAGAACCTGAAAATCAGTTCCTATGACAATTGATCACAGGGATTTTTGAATACAAGACAGAGATATGGAACAACTAATTGATGGTTAGATCCAAAGCTGAGAGATGCTAATAAAGATGGCTGTGGACAGAAATTGTGAATAAGTGAAAATCACATATTAGAAGGGAAATTACAAATTAGTTTGTAGTAAGAACAAAAATAGAATAAAGACAGGGATTTTACAGTAGTAATCAAAATGACAAAGTAATGAAGTTGTATGATGCAGCTAAAGCAGAATTTAAGGGACAATTTATATTCTTCATTCAGGTATTGGAAAAGGAGAAAATGAGTCATTTGAACTTCAATATCAAGAATATACAAAGAAGAACATCTAATTAAACTCAAAATTAATTTGATGTATCTAATCAAATTAGATACATAAATTAATCAAAATAAAACAAAAATAAGTTAAATAGAAAACATATCTGTAAGCGAAAAAAAGTCCATAAAGCCAGAGGCTGGTTCTTTACAAAATTAATAAAATATATTATACCTTAGTAAGGCATAGGAAAAAAGAAAACACAAATAATCAATTAACAAAATTAAAAAGAGAAAAGGGTTATTAGTTCTGATCTTTCAGACATAAAAATTTTAGCAATTATATGCCAATACATTTAAAGGCTAAGATCAAACTTGTCCAACCCGTAGTCCACAGCCTGCATGTGGCCCAGCTTTGAATGCAGTACAATACAAATTCATAAACTTCCTTAAAACATGATGAGTTTTTATGTTTTTAAGCTCATCAGCTATCATTAGTGTTAGCGTATTTTATGTGTGGCCACGAAAATTCTTCTTCCAAATGTAGCCCAGAGAAGCTGAAAGATTGGACAATCTGCCTTAGACAAAATAGATATATGAAAATACAGCATAACACAAGAAAAGAAATGATTATTCCTGTGTATATTAGATAAATTTAAATGAACACAAAACATTTTTTTCTTAAAACCAATATTGTGCACACTTTTTTAGAGACTAGTAAAAGAATGAATTTTTTTCAATTTGATTCATGAGACTAAATAACCTTGATACAAAAATGTGACAAGGACATTACAAGAAAAGAAATTACAGAACAGTATTTATTAACTCAGACACAAAAATTCTAAACAAGATGCTAACAAACAGAAATTAATGATATATGAAAAGCATAATATAAGCAAATGAGATTAATTTCAAAAATTTAAATTTGATGTAATATCCAAAATTTATCAATGTAATTCAATACATTAAAATTAAATCATTATTTTTAATGAAGAATAATAATAATGATTAGAATTAATACCCATTCATGATTAAAGCTATGGGCAAATTAGAAATAGAAAAGAATTTCTTTATCTGGCATAAGATATCTACAAAAAATCCTAAAAGATATATAGCTAATTGTTATTTAACACACGCAGAGATGGAGAACAAGTCAAGAATATTCACTGTCAGCACCATATTTGACATTCCATTAGAGGCCCCAAGCAGTACTGTAGTTAGAAAAAAGTAATAAAAAATATAAATATTTGAAAAAATAAGTTTTTACTACATGCTCTTGACATATGTAGAAAATTCAAAATAACTTATAAGAATTAATATGTAAATTTATTAACACTATCAAATACATAATTTAGTAAAAATGCCACCTAATAAAAAGATAAAAATAAATCCATATTACAAATTACCAAAAATCATTCCATTTTTGAGAGTAAATCTAATGAAAAATGTACCAGAACTCTGCACTGTAAACTACAAAATATTTAAGAGAGAAATTAAATAAAATTGAGAGATATGGTATACTAATGGATTGGAACACTAAATATCACTAAGTCATTAATCCTATCCAAAGTGTTCTAATGATTCAACATGTTGCCTATAAAAATCTTGATAGTTTTTTTTGTTTGTTTACTGATTTTGTGTTTTATTTTTTATTATACTTTAAGTTCTGAGGTACATGTACCGATCTTGCAGGATCGTTACAGAAGTATACACATACAATGGTGATTTGCTGCCTCCATCTCCCTAACACCTACATTAGGTATTTCTCTGAATGTTATCCTTCCTCAATCTCCCCACCCCCTGCTACCCCTCCTCTAGCATCCCACCCACCAACAGACCCCAGTGTGTGATGTTTCTCTCCCTGTACCCATGTGTTCTCATTGTTCAACACATACTCATGCGTGAGAACATGTGGTATTTGGTCTTCTTTTCTTGTGTCACTTTGCTGAGAATGATGGTTTCCAGATTCATCCATGTCCCTGCAAAGGACATGAACTCATCCTTTTTTTATGGCTGCATAGTATTCCATGGTGTACATGTGCCACATTTTCTTTGTCCAGTCTATCACTGATGGACATTTGGGTTGGTTCCAAGTCTTTTCCATTGTAAAGAGTGCCACAATGAACATATGTGTACATGTGTCTTTATAACAGAACAATTTATAATCCTTTGGGTATATACCCAGTAGTGGGATAGCTGGGTCAAATGGTATTTCTATTTCTAGATCCTTGAGGAATTGCCACTGTCTTCCACAATAGTTGCACCAATTTATACTCCCACCAACAGTGTAAAAACGTTCCTATTTCTCCACATCCTCTTCAGCATCTATTGTCTCTAGATTTTTTAATGATTGCCACTCTAACTGGCATGAGATGGTATGTCAATGTGGTTTTGATTTGCATTTCTCTAATGACCAGTGATAATAAGCTGTTTCTCGTATGTGTGTTGGTCGCATAAATGTCTTCTTTTGAAAAGTGTCTGTTCATATCCTTTGCCCACTTTTGAATGGGCTTGTTTGTTTTTCTCCTGTAAATCTGTTTTAGTTCTTTGTAGATTCTGTATATTAGCCCTTTGTCAGATGGATAGATTGCAAAAAATTTTCCCATTCTGATGGTTGCTGGTTCACTCTAATGATTGTTTCTTTTGCTGTGCAGAATCTCTTTAGTTTTATTAGATTCCATTTGTCTATTTTGGCTTTTGTTGCCATTGCTTTTGGTGTTTTAGTCATGAAGTCCTTGCCTATGCCTATGTCCTGAATGGTATTGCCTAGGTTTTCTTCTAGGGTTTTTACAATGTTAGGTCTTATGTTTAAATCTTTAATTCATTTGGAGTTTATTTTTGTATAAGGTATAAGGAATGGGTCCAGTTTCAGCTTTCTGCACATGGCTAGCCAGCTTTCCAACACCATTTATTACTCAGGGAATCCTTTCAGCATTGCTTGTTTTTGTCAGGTTTGTCAAAGATCAGATGGTTTTAGATGTGTGGCATTGCCTCTGAGGTCTCTGTTCTGTTCCTTTGATCTATATATCTGTTTTGGTACCAGTACCATGCTGTTTTGATTACTGTAGCATTGTAGTATATGTTGAAGTCAGGTAGCGTGATGCCTTCATCTTTGTTCTTTTTGCTTAGGATTGTATTGGTTATGTGGGCTCTTTTTGGTTCCATATGAAGTTTAAGGTGGTTTTTTCCAGTTCTGTGAAGAAGGTCAATGGTAGCTTGATGGTGATAGCATTGAATCTATAAATTACTTTGGGCAGTATGGCCATTTTCAAGATATTAATTCTTTCTAATTATAAACATGGAACATTTTTCCATCTATTTGTGTCATCTCTTATTTTCTTGAGCAGTGGTTTATAGTTCTCCTTGAAGAGGTCCTTTACATCCTTTGTTAGTCGTATTCCTAGGTATTTTTGTAGTCATTGTGAACAGGAGTTCACTCACGATTTGGCTTTCTGTTTGTTATTAGTGTAGAGAAATACTTATGATTTTTGCACATTGATTTTGTATCCTGAGACTTTGCTGAAGTGTTTATCATCTTGAGGAGATTTGGGGCTGAGATGATGGAGCCTTCTAAATATGCAATCATGTTATTTGCAAATAGAGACAATTTGACTTCCTCTTCTCCTAATTGAATACCCTTTATTTCTTTTTCTTGCCTGATTGCTCTGGCTAGAAATTACAATACTATGTTGAATAGGAATGGTGAGAGAGAGCACCTTCTCTAGTGCCAGTTTTCAAGGGAATCCTTTCAGTTTTTGCCCATTTAGTATGATATCGTCTGTGGGTTTGTCATAAATAACTTCTATTATTTTGAGATACGTTTCATCAATACCTAGTTTATTGAGAGTTTTAGCATAGAGAGCTGTTGAATTTTGTTTTTAATTGTACTTTAGGTTCTGGGGTACATGTGCTGATCATGCAGGATTGTTGCATAGGTACACACATGGCAATGCAGTTTGCTGCCTCCATCTCCCTGTCACCTACATCTGGCATTTCTCCCCATGTTATCCCTCCCCAACCTCCCCCATGTGGCCCTGCTGTTCCTCCCTTGCCCCCCAACAGACCTCAGTATGTGATAACACCCCCTGTGTCCATGTGTTCTCATTGTTCAACACCCGCCTGTGAGTGAGAACATGCAGTGTTTGATTCTCTGTTCTTGTGTCAGTTTGCTGAGAATTATGGTTTCCAGATTCATCCATGTCCTTATAAAGGACACAAGCTCATCATTTTTTTGGCTGCATAGTATTCCATGGTGTATATATGCCACATTTTCCTTGTTCAGTCTATCGTTGATGGGTATTTGGGTTGGTTCCAGGTCATTGCTATTGTAAACAGTGCCATTATGAACATACATGTCCATGTGTCTTTATAATTTTGTTGAAGAACTTCTCTGCATCTATTGAGATAATCATGTGGTTTTTGTCTTTGGTTCTGTTTTTATGATGGATTATGTTTATAGATTTGCATATGTTGAACCAGCCTTGCATCCCCAGGATGAAACCTACTTGATTGTGTGAGTAAGCTTTTTGATGTGCTATTGCATTTAGTTTGCCAGTATTTTATTGAAGATTTTTGCATTGATGTTCATTACAGATATTGGCTGAAATTTTTATTTTTTAGTTGTGTCTCTGCCGGGTTTTGGTATCAGGATGATGCTGGTCTCATAAAATGAGTTAGGGAGGATTCCCGCTTTTTGGATGGTTTGGAATAGTTTCAGAAGAATGGTACCAGTTCCTCTTTGGATGTCTGGTAGAATTCAGCTGTAAACCCATTTGGACCTAGACTATTTTGGGATGGTAGGCTGTCAATTTTTCCCTCAACCTCAGACCTTGTTATTGGTCTATTCAGGGATTCAACTTCTTCCTGGTTTAGTCTTGTAAGGGTATAAGTGCCCAGGAATTTATCCATTTCTTCTAGATTTACTGTTTTATGTGCATAGAGTTGTTTGTAGTAATCTCTGATGGTAGTTTATATTTCTGTGGAATTGGTGGTGATATCCCTTTATCATTTTTTGTTGTATCTATTTGATTCTTCTCTCTTTTCTTTTTTATTAGTCTGGCTAGTGGTCTATTTATTTTGTTGATCTTTTCCAAAAACCAGCTGTTGGATTTATTGATTTTTTGAAGAGTTTTTTGTGTGTCTCTAACTCCTTTAGTTCTGCTCTGATGTTAGTTATTTCTTGTCTTCTGCTAGCTTTTAAATTTGTTTGATCATGCTCCTCTAGTTCTTTTAATTGTGATGATAGGGTATTGATTTTAGATCTTTCTCACTTCTCATGTGGGCATTTAATGCTATAAATTTCCCTCTAGAAACTGCTTTAAATGTGTCCCAGAGATTCTGGTACATTGTCTTCTTTCTCATTGGTTTCAAAGAATATTTTTATTTCTGGCTTCATTTCATTATTTATCCAGTATTCATTCTGGAGCAGGTTGTTCAGTTTTCATGTAGTTGTGCAGTTTTGAGTGAGTTTCTTAATCCTGAGATCTAATTTGATTGTACTGTGGTCCGAGAGACTGTTATGATTTCCATCCTTTTGCATTTGCTGAGGAGTTATTTACTTCCAATTATGTGATCAATTTTAGAGTAAGTGTGATGTGGTACTGAGAAGAATGTATATTCTGTTGATTTGGAGTGGAGAGTTCTGTAGATGTCTATTAGATTCACTTGGTCCAGATCTGAGTTCAAGTCCTGGATATCCTTGTTAATTTTCTGTCTCATTGATCTGTCTAATATTCACAGTGGAGTGTTAAAGTCTCCCAGTATTATAGTGTGGGAGTCTAAGTCTCTTTGTAGGTCATTAAGAACTTGCTTTAGCCGGGCACGGTGGCTCACGCCTGTAATCCCAGCACTTTGGGAGGCCGAGGCGGGTGGATCACGAGGTCAAGAGATCGAGACCATCCTGGTCAACATGGTGAAACCCCGTCTCTACTAAAAATACAAAAATTAGCCGGGCATGGTGGCACGTGCCTGTAGTCCCAGCTACTCGGGAGGCTGAGGCAGGAGAATTGCTTG
>PVKV010002651.1:0-27710 GCA_004027835.1 Alouatta palliata | reverse complement strand
ATCTCAAAAAAAAAAAAAAAAAAAAAAAAAAGAACTTGCTTTATGTATTTGGGTGCTTCTGTATTCAGTGCATTCATATTTGGGACAGTTTAACTCTTGTTGCATTGATTCTTTTATCATTATGTAATGCCCTTCTTTGTCTTTTTTAATCTTTTTAAATTAAAGTCCATTTTATCAGAGACAAGGGTTGCAACCCATGCTTTCTGTTTGCTCTCCATTTTCTTGGTGAATCGTCCTCCATCCCTTTATTTTTAGTCTATGCGTGTCTTTGCACATGAGATGGGTCTCCTGGAATACAGCAAACCGATGGGTCTTGACTTTTTATCCAATTTGCCAGTCTGTGTCTTTTGACAGGGGCATTTTGCCCATTTACATTTAAGGTTAATATTGTTATGTGTGAATTTGATCCTGCCATTTTGATACTAGGTTCTCCTGCATAATATCCTGAAAAGTGCTTTCCAGCTTGGATTCATTCACCACATCACATTAAGGTACACCAATCAAATGTAGATTAGGTCTTTTGACATAATCTCATATTTCTCAGAGGCTTTGTTCATTTCTTTTCACTTTTTCTCTAATCTTGCCTTGCTTTATTTCATTGAGTTGATCTTCAATCTTTGATGTCCTTTCTTCTGCTTGATCAATTTGGCTATTGAAATTTGTGTATGCTTTGCGAAGTTCTCGTGCTGTGTTTTTCAGCTCCATCAAGTTGTTTATGTTCTCTAAGTTGGTTATTCTAGTTAACATTTCATCTAACCTTTTTTCAAGGTCTTAGCTTATTTGCATTGGTTTAGAATATGTTTCTTTATTAGAGAAGTTTGTTATTACCCACCTTCTGAAGCCTGCTTCTGTTAATTCATCAAAGTCATTCTCCATCCAGCTTTGTTCCTTTCTGGTGAGGAGTTGTGATCCCTTGGAGGAGGAGAGGTGTTCTGGTTTTTGGTGATTTCATCATTTTGTGCTGTTTTTTTCCCTTCCTCGTGGATTTATCTACCTTTGGTCTTCGAAGTTGGTGGCTTTCAGATGGAGTCTCTGAGTGGACATTCTTTCTGTTGATGCTGAAGCTATTTCTTTCTGTTTTTTAGTTTTTCTTCTAACAGTCAGGACCCTCTGCTGCAGGACTGCTGGAGGTCCACTCGAGACCCTGCTTGCCTGATTCTAAAATTTATGTAAAAATTCTAAGGAACTAGAACAGCTGAGGCATTAAAAAAAATTGCTGTAGGATTTAAATACTGGCTACAAAGCCTTGATGTATAGCTACAGTATTGGCAAAAAGTATTAGATTAAGAGAAAAAAAAAATGGAGATACGGGAAACAAACCTTGACCAATAGTGTCACCTGGTTTATGACAATGTCATCCCTCTAATTTGGTTTTTACATAAGTGTTTGGTTTGGGATTAATTTGATTTCCATATTGAAAAATGTACCTTAAATCTTATCTTACCCCACACACAAACGTGAAATTCAAGATGGATCATAACAACAAAATATAAAAGCTGAAATCACAAAACTTCTAGAAGGAAACAAGAGAATGTCTTTGTGGCCTTGAGATCGATAAAGATTTCTTAAACAGGAAACAAAATATTAACCATAGGAGAAAAAATAAAAAATTAAAGATCATTTAAATTAAGAATTTCAATATGTTCTGTCAAAGTAGCCATAGTCAGAATATAAAAGTAATCCTTATAAGTTAAAAAGAAAAATCCATACAACCCAGTAAAGGCATCGCTAAAGACTCAAGCAGGCACTCTCCAAAAGAAGATATCAAAATAACTGTTAAACATATGGGAAGGTGCTCAGCATTAGTTTTCATCAGAGGAACAAAAACTAAAACCACAGTGAGATACCACTACAGACTCAACAGAATAGCTAAAATTAAATAGATGTACAATATGGAGAAAGTGTAATAGTTGAAGGGAGGTTTTGTTGGGAGGCTACATTTATACAACCATCTTGGAAAATTAGCATTATCTACTAAAACCAAATAATTGTCAAACTTTTGATCCCCATTTCCATTCCTTGGCATATGTCCAACAGAATTTACTGTTTATGTTTGTCAAGACTTGCATGAGGATGTTCATCACAGCATATCTATACTAAACTAAACTTGGATACAATCCAAATGCTTTTTGATAATAAATGGGATAAACTATGTTATATCTTTGCAATGGAACAGTGTATAGCACTAAAAGGACAAAAGAAAATAAAAATACAGAACAACAGGACAAATCCTACATACATTATGCTGCACAAAACAGACTCTGAAGAGTATATATTGCATGATTACATTTATATAAACTTTCAGAACAGGCAAAGTGGCTTAATTTGGGATATAAGGTGGATGAGTATAAATTAGGAGAAACATGATAGAGCTTTGGGTGATGCTGGAAATATTCTATAGCCTGATTTGAATAGTGATGTTATAGAAGTGTACATAAATAAACATTTACTGAGCTGTACACTTTGAAATTTTTATATTTCAAAAACATATCATAGCATTGGAAGGAGCAGAGATCCAAAAAATATTCAGCATTGAAGAGGGACAAGTAAACTCTGTTATACCTGTTCCATTCTCCTTGAATTCTTGTCACTTAGCTGTTACTGCTTTCTCACCAAGTGAGCCTGAGGCTCTACTCTTCCTCTTCTACTCATCCCATGAGTTCTTGGTCTGTAGCTAGGCTTCTTGTCAGTTAGTTTTCCTTGCATAACTTTACCAATTCCATGATCACAGAGGGAACCTCTGTGGAGACTAAGCTTACATCTTACCCAATGAAGCTTACCCAATGAAGCTTACCCGATGAAGCTTACCTAATGAAGCTGACATCTCCCTCTAGATTTCTCTAGGTTTGTTCTTCTTATCTGAAAAGTTATCTCCTTTCCTCTTCATTTATCTATTACTTATTACTTGCAGCATCCTCTGAAATATCACCGTTAACAGGGTACTCTTACAACTCTCATATCTGTTGCATCATAGTCATACTGCATAATGAACACTTTAATTCGATATCCCAGATATTCCTTTGGCTTTCTTTCATCTTATTCAAATTTTTACTCACTTGTTAGCCCTTTCCTAAAATCTTACTTAAAATTTGTGACACTAAACTTCTGTTCCTACATTGCTTTATTTTTCTCTCTAGCATCTTGTACCATGCATTTTCCCAAACAAACAAAAATATTCCTCTAAAGATAATACCAAGCACATAATGATTATTTAGTAAACATTTAATAAATGAATGAATGAATATTAAAAATTCTTGATTTTGTGCACTGCAAAACAATTTACAATTTTGTGTGTTTGCATTGGTAATGTTTTTATTTGTGTATGTGTTGTACTTAAATAAACTATTATTAATTCATTTATTGGGTGTGCTTTCTGTGTTATTTGACTATTTCCACATACTGCTGTTTTTGGTAACTTTTTCTTTAAAATATATTTAACAATACATCTATGAATTATAAGCTAGTAATTATATAATCTATAATTTACTTTTTTTCAATTTGTTAAATCCAGTGGAGACTATAACAATGAAAAGCACATTCTTTGCCTATATGGGAATAAAGTTCATTTGAAGAAAATCCAAAAACAATGATATGCTTAAAATCATAAGGACAAAAGAATTCAGAAAAAGCTAACACTAATGTGATATATAATTATACAATCAGAGGTGGAATCTTAGAGAACTTACAGAAGGTCTACAAGGGAAGCTACAGTGTGATACAATGTTGAAAATAATAAAACCATAATCACATAATTTTTTCCATGAGCTATTTTTTAGCCTCATTGTTATTTTTTGTTTCTCCTCCCCACATTTTGCTGGAAAATTTACTTCTGTTGTTTCACTAAGTGTCTTCTTGATTATATTTTTACTGCCTAAAACCATTTAAATAATGCTATTTATGACATAATTAAAATTCCTACTTTTCAATGGAAAACAAGATTAAACTTTACAATTCCAAACAGTATAGTTCAGATGACTTGAGATTTGTCTAGTCACACAAAAGCTGGAAAAAAATAGTTGAAAATCAAAAATTGCTTAGTTTATTAGAGATCTCAAATCCTTATAAAAATGAACAGTTTAGCGTAGAAAAAAATAGGGTTAAAATTCTCAGCATGATCGCAAGTATTTCTACAGGCTTCTTGAAAGAAAAATATGCATTGATATATGCTATCACGGCAAACACTCTTAGTAGCACTGGTATCTTTAAATTGCACTGATAGTTTTAATTTAAATTAAACTCATTGTTATCAGTCCCTGCAGAGGTGTGAAAAGTTTACTAAGTGGCATCATAAAGTGAAACTGAATAATACAACAATAAAAATGAAGGCAGGTTAATTAAAATGAAAGCCATGAACACTTCTCTAGGAAAGACATCTTATTTCATATTGTAAGTCAAATCCTCCCCTTTCCTTCTTTCTTTACATGTCAAAATCCTAACGCTTACAATTTGAAGTAAAATTTTACAATAAATTAAGCAAATACTTATGTCAAAACATACCAAGGTATGCGGGAATTAAAAAATATGCTTTCTATCTTTTCTTTGTCTGTTTTAAGAAAGTGCATTTAAATCATTTCAAATAGTACATTATGAAGGCAAGCAATCAGCCCAGCCAAGCTGAAAGGAGGAATGAATTTGCCTGAAAATAAAAGGAGAAGAACAGATAAAATAAATATTTTGTGCTATTTAAATAGCAAATGCTGTTGTATTTTATCAATGTTTCCAATGTCATTTTGGCAGCTTCAAATAAGTGATGAACGTAGCATCTTTTTCTCTTCACTGTTACCGACAGTTTAGACAGTACAATTAATTTCTTCTAGGCACATGAAGAATTTTTTTTCTCTTCAAAATTTTGGCAGTTTGTTGTTGTTGTTGTTCAGAGTTTCTATATACTTGACGATAAATCTGATAATTTCATACAACCATAATGTCCATAGGGGAAAAAAGGCGAGAATAGGACCAGAAGAATACTGAGTTTGTAGAGAATTCATAAACATTTTTTCCTTTTTTTCCTACCATTTTCTTTATTTTATGCTGCAAAGTTTGAGCTTGTATTTAGGATTTTAGCTTCTTGAAAAAAATGATTTGAAAACACCATTTTTTTTAAATGACTGCTAATTCAGTTATTCTGAAGCACAATATGCCATAATTATGTCCTGTGTTGTAATTTGAACTTACTAACTGGTATATTCCTGGAGAGAGTTTGGCCAAATCTATTTCTAGATGTCCACTAGGTAAATAAAATTATTATTAGTGTCTTGGCCACATAAGAGGGTGATATTTTTCATTGTTACTTCACTGTCTGTCTTCTTGTTATAGCAAGATACTGCCTGGAGAAAGCCCCTCCACTCCATCCCCTCCACTCCATAGTCCCTTGGGAGAAATCTCAACAGGCACTGTTCAATCCCTAGAGCTCTGTTGGCTCTGGTGTCCGGGCAGATGTTTTCAGGGAGAGAAAGACTCCTATTTCCTTCTATAAAATTGCAACATTACAAACGTATACTAGAAGATAAGATTTCTTTCTCCCTGTGACTCCCCACATAGGAGCAGCTGGAGCTGGATTATTGAGGTCTAAGAAAGCCCACAGCAAGCAGCCTGTGCTGGTTAATCCACAGATGGCAGAATAGATGTTTTCTGTCTGGCTCTGACCGAGGCCTCTGTTCTCTAGCTCTGGAGGACTGTGACTTCCAAGATTTAGGATGGGGCTTCTGAGCAAAAAGAAGTGCAATTTAATAGACACTAATAACGAAGTGTCACCTTGTTTTCCTTTGTCTCTGTGTGTGTCCCTAAGAGAACTTCTGGGGTGGCTGGGCAGCAGCCCCCTACCAATAATCTAGTATGTGTAGGAGCTCCACAGGAAATGCCTCCCAACAGTAGACACTCTCTGGAAAAATTACATTTGACTTCTTTTGTAAAAGCTTATTAATAATATTTGTCTAGGGTGTATTTTCACTACTCTTTTGATATATGCTCCTTTCTACTCATGTAATTGTCCCAATATTTTTGGGACAAGGCAAAATATAAGCTAAAATATAATTATAAGCAATCAAATGTTTTTCAGAAATTTTTAACTGAAGACGAGATCAGCACTTTTTACTAATTCTGCAAGCCTCAGTCAAAATTTATCTTCTTCAAAAAAACTTCTATGACTGCCTTGCCTTGGGTAGTCTCTATCCTCTTTTCTCTTACAATAATATTTAAAAGATCAATTCCTTTGGCAATGAATTGTGTGTGCCTTGCGACAGTTCTTCATTTTATGTGTTAACTGTTGTTTTGAAATTATCATTTTCCATGTGTTACTTAAATGTACCCAAATATATTTCAAGACTTTAGAGGGCACAGATTTTTATAAGTTTCATGATAGTAATAATAATAAAGTATATTACACTCTGACTACATGATAGATACTGTTCTGACTGTTTTACACATGGGTCCTTGCCACAAATTTGAGGTTAGTACCATTATTTTCACCTTTTTATGGATGTGAAAGTAACAACTAGTAAATTTTTGAACTGTATTAGCCTCAGCCTCTAGTATTTTGCCCAGAAAAAACAAGTATTTTTATACAAAGGAAATACTGAATTTGAACCCTTTGAAAAATGATGAATCCCACCAAAACATGACATTATTTAGTTTGCAATCCAAAGAAAAAGAAAACCATGTGTGTCTAAACCAGACATAAATACAGAACATGAGAGCTGAAAGACGTAGTCATTTTCTAGTTATTAGCTCCTTTTCATTTTCCCCACATCACAGAACCATTGGGAGGAGAGGCAGGCTGCTGGTCCAGAACCCATTCAATTTAGTCTAAGTTGAATTCCCAAGAAATATTTTTATTGTGTTTTCCTGCTAGGACAAGCCGTTAGTAAACGAATTTGTGGAAAAAAGTTTCCCTCACAATACACTTAGTAGCAAGGCTTTCACAAGATTTGCTGATTACTCTGTGTAAAATAGATGTAAGAAGGTCAAAATAACAGACTTTTTATTGTGCACTATACGGTATGCTATTTCATCAATTCTTTGATCTCCATGTGGTAACCTTTCTAAAACTTTCTATAGCAATTTCTTTACACCATTTATTCAATTTAGATACAATAGAATCTCATGGAGCCTTGTATTATTTTTTCTTTATGATGAAATCCAAGATCCTCTCCGATTAGCATGGTTTTCTAAAGCATAATTCAAATAAAGGTAGGGTATGGAGTTCTTGACATTTCAGTATGTTTTTTTTCTTCATTTTCCTGTTATTTATCAAAAATACTTTCAATTTTAATTATATTCTTTCAATATACATTTGATTTTGTGATTACACTTACTAAAGTACTTACTAAAAGTAAACTGTTTTCAGGTACTATTGGTTATACACTGAAATCTTTTTTTGGCCCTGTTACCTCTAACTGGCCATTAATTCATTTATTCATTTAACTGGCAAATATTCATTACAAGAATCTTATAAAATCTTATATAATCATAGTGCCAGAATATAAAGATACCTTGCTGAGTAAAACAAACAAGTACTTGCTGTAAGGCCAGTGAGCATGCCAGACATCAATGGAGAAATTACAATAGATAAATGAAACCAAGTAAACCAAAATATCTGAGTAATTATGCATTCTTATAGAAGGTGTGCATCACCTTTCTGATGGCACATCTAATAGGAATTTAGAAATATTACATTATTCAAGTATTAAAAATGGATATAAAAATGAATTTGATTATTGCCATTTTAGATGTTTATTCAGATAAATTAATTTTAAGGAGCTAATGTCATGTATGACTTTTCTCAGAATTTTGCATGAACGTCAACTCATTAATCTGTTTTGGGTTTAAAAAAAAGTCTTTAAAATATCTTTACTGAATTAACATATATGAATATACCATAAAAATGCATTTGAATGCTGTTAAACTTCTAAAATAAATGTACCTATTTTTAAATTCAGACGGAAAAAATATCTGAACACTAAATTTCACTATAATATTGTAATGCAATTAAATTTACATAATATTAAATTATGTTTATAGATAGAACACAATGGGGATCAAATAATTTAGAATATTTTCTGTAATACATAAAACATTTATTGAATAGATATTAAAAAATGTGTGTAATGTTATCAACAAATTGAGAAATATTCAATTACATAAATAAAAATGAAAAAATTGAAATAATTTGTTTTACAAACTCAGATATAAAGGTTACTTATAATATTTATATTTCAGAATATTTATGAATGTATAACTGAAAAGCAGCCAATAGCCAGGTTAATCACATCACATTGTTTTAGTATATTTTTCTCAAGAAGGAGTGATGTTAAAAAGAACAACAACAAAAAATAGTGTGGAGTCCACTGTTCAAACACAATAATACAGAGCTATTCAAACTGTAGGAAATGTTCAATGTAGATTTGAATTAGAAAATTGAAGTGGGTATCTTTTTACAAATGTCCATTAATGCTAATAAGGAAAGAAGCACAGAGTACTGGGGACTCACTAATCAGACATTGTCAATGTTGGGTCAAAAGAACTAAGTGATAAAGGCAAATATTATACACTTAGTAATAAGTAGGAGATTATTATGTATGATTTTATCTTAATTAGTTTTGAGAATTAATTGGGTGGTAAGAAAAGCTGGCAAAAAGCTTTTC
The DNA here is from genome assembly GCA_004027835.1 of Alouatta palliata. Lineage (NCBI taxonomy): Eukaryota > Metazoa > Chordata > Mammalia > Primates > Atelidae > Alouatta > Alouatta palliata. The sequence continues at coordinate 19,068 of PVKV010002651.1, read as the reverse complement.
ATTTAAGTAGAACAATTAAAAATCCCAAAAGGCTTGGAGTTGATGATAACCACTCTACTGGATTAACTCCTAGCTATAAAATCAGAAGAGACTTATTATTTATCTGAAAACTGAGTCAATGTTAATGATTAATGTATATTACTTAGTTAAGTACATTTCAACTTTTTAAAGCATGTTTCTTTGTATAAGGTCAAGTCTGTATAAGTAACTGATATAATAGTAAGCAATTTGACTACATTTTTCTCATTTAAATCAAAATTGAAAAATACGTAATTAAAGTTAACAAGACATAGTATTTATTACCCTCTAAGAGCTAAACTGGTGTGGTTTTTTTTTTTTTTGGTTTTTACTTTTGAATTTTTGTTGTTTTTGTTTCTGTTTGGTCTATGGGTCTGATTTCCCATGCTAAAAATAATACTGGGCTCAATTTACAAATAAGGAAAAAATTCCAGCCATACGCAATAACATGGTTGAACCTGGAGGACATTATATTACATGAAATAAGTCAGGCACAGAAAGAAAAATACTGCATAATCTCACCCACATGTGGTATCTAAAAATATAAAACAGAGAAACGGAGGATAGAATGGTGATATCCAAGAACTGGAGGAGTAGCAAAGTAGGAAGGACAGAGGAGATGTTAGTCAAAGCATACAAAATTTCAGTTAGGAGGAAAAAGTTTAAGAGATCTAGCATACAATATGGTGACTATCGTTAATAACAATTTATACTTGAAAATTGCTAAAAGATTAGATTATGTGTTCTCATTGCAAATAAATATATGAGGCGATGCATATATTAACTAGCTTTATTTAGCCATTTTCACATTGTGCACATCATGTTGTACACCATAAATACATACGTTTTTGTCAATAAGAAAGGAAGAGAGAGAGAAGCAGGGAGGGAGAAAGAGAGGAAGGCAGGGAAAGAAAAGTCATCATTTCTAGATATCTGTGTCTTTATAAGGTCAAAATTATTTCAGCCTTTCTTAAGATTAATTTCTTAAAATTTCAACTTATCTTTTAGTGTAGTGGTTCAAACTAAGAAAGATGAGTCTAGTTTTGATATTTATTGTAAGTAAAATATTTTGGAATAAACCCTAGATTTGTTAGCAACTGAGGGGATTGAGTTCACTGTCAAGCAAATATACATTAACACTGATCATTTATTTTTAGAATCCTAGAATGCTAAATTAAATTATGGCTGAAGAAAAATGTTTAGTCACAAATGACACACATGTATTTCTAATACTCCTGTGATGATATTATTTTCTAGTGTTATGCTTAATTGGTTAATATTCAGCAGGAACCATTTTTCTCCTAGTTTCTTATCAGATATTACAAATTCAATTTGCCTATGTTTTATCTTCTTATGTTTAAAAAGGAGTGACAGTGTTTTCGTATGACACCAGATTGTTTAACAGATTATTTAGAACAAATGTCAAATGCTTTGGGTACTTATGCAAATGAAATGAAAGGATTAGTCCAGAATTTTTTGTTAATACCCAATGTAGATTCCATTTCCTATAAAGATATGGAATAAAAGCAACAGGATATTTTAAAGTAAAAAATATTTGCTTTAAATTGTATGTAGACTTGTCCCCTTTAAAATAGATTTCCAAAAATTGTTTTATACGTGAGTAACATTCCTTAATTATATTTGTAACAAAGTAATTATTCAGGTAAGTAAACTTATACTCACACTAACAGTATATTAAGATCTAATGAAAATTTAGAGTATATCTAACCAGATGGAAATAAAGAAAAAGTGAGTGGAATAAAATGGCAGAAAGTATATTATCTCAATAAGAAATGCTGGGTTTTGTGTTTTGAAACCTGTTCCAAAATGGTTATTTTTCTTTGTATTCACCAAGCATGTTTGTTTCCACATTTTCATAGTTGTTCAGCAGTCTTTGACAAGCTCTTTGTGGCTAAGGAGATTTAAAACTATTGCCTTGAAATTCTCTGAACAACTCACAGATACTATCAAAATATACTGCTATAGTATCATGAAATGTTGAAGAATTACGCCTTTAAAGTTTTGCCAAGAAACCTAGCAAGTGTCTTTCTTTCATTATGGAGCAGAGTTCTGTACTGTCTGCCTTTGGGCTAGGCAGTTCCAAAGATATTTTTCACATAAGAGCTTACTGCAAAAGTTTTAGACCAGAAAAAGACTTATTTCTCTCACTCAGGGGAGCAACATGATGTAAACAGAAAAAAACAATATGCAAAAGCAGAAGAACTGTCTCAGCAAATCATGAAAACTTCCTAGAATTTGGTCTTTATATTCAGAAAATGATGGGAGTGACATTGCTGGTGTCTCACTAATATGGTTTTTCTGTGTCCCCACCCAAAATCTCATCTTGAATTGTAATCTAAATTATACTCCCCATGTGTTGGGGGAGGGACCTCATAGGGAGTGATTAGATGATGGGGGTGGTTCTCCCCCCCCATGATGTTCTCATACTAATGAGTGAGTTCTCATGAAATATGATGGTTTTGTAAGGGGCTTTCTCCTGGCTTCACTCAGCACTTTTTACTCCTGCTGCCATGTGGAGAAGGACATGTTTGCTTCCCCTTCCACCATGATTGTAAGTTTCCTGAGGCCTACTCAGCCATGTAAAACTGTAAGTCAGTTAAACTCCCTGCCTTTGTATTTTTAATAAATTACCCAGTCTCTGGTAGTTCTTTACAGCAACATGAGAATGTACTAATACACTCATTTGGCACTCAAATATAAGTTGGCTGTGCTTCCAGTCAGTTAATTGTCCAGCTCTTATTATAAAGAGTGTCACCAAAATTGAATTATATTTCACATTACATGACTTTACTCTAAGCTGAAGAATCTCCTAAAAATAATACATTATATGGAAATAAGGGAAGGAAGAGAGAAGGTCAAAAGAGAAAAGAGTGGGGAGAAAGAAGCAGAGAGGTGTTTTCTTTCTTTCATTTGTTGTTGATGGTGTTGGATTGTTTCTTTAAAGGCAGGTGTTGAAATTCTTTTTTTTTTTTTTTTTTAGCTCTCTTAGAGATTCATTTAAGGGCAGTGGGTAATATCTAGCTGCTTCGTGACATCTCCAGCTGCTCAGGTACCTCAAACAAAGCATTCCTCTATATAGATATGGTCCCATTCCTGTGTTTTTCCTGCTAATGACACCATCACCCAGAAACTTTGAAAGCCAAAAACTTCTCCTTTGGTTTGCAAAGTTCATCCATCATTAAGTATTGACTGTTTTATCTGATAAAATCACACAGCTCTGTCCACTGCTGTCATTTCCAACTACTAATAATTTCTTTGTTGGAGTCTATAATGGCCTCTTAAGTGGCATACTAATACAAAGTTTGCCTTTCTTCTACAAACTAGTCTCCATTGTATAGCCATGGAGTTCTTCTTCAAATGCGTATCAATCATATCACTCTTCACCTCAACGTTGAAAAAACCATGACTTCTCACTGCTCTTAGGATAAAATCAAATCCCAAACACATTTCATGTGTGCTTGCTTTGGCACCACATACATGAAACATAATTCACTAGAACTTTCTGCAATAATGGAAATGTTCTGGAAACTTTCCAATGTGGTAGGCACTAGCCAAATGTGGATCATAAGCACTTGAAATGTGGCTGGTTTAACCAAGGAATTAAATACTTAAATCTTTTTAAATTAAATTCAAAATAAGGCCCACTAGATCCCACATTGTCTCTGTCTGCCTACTCTCCAGTGCTTTCCTATAAAGCCTCTACCGTTTTTTCTCTCTGATCCACTCCTGTAGGTTTCACAAGCTCATTTTGGTCCCAGCTGCCTCAAGAAATCTTTGTATATAATAGCCCTCTGATGGAATATCTAGTCTCACCCTTTTTTCTTTCCTAGTTAATACCCACTCATCCTTCAGAGAGTCCAATAAAAAAAAAGTTATTTCCTTAGGGAAGCCTTCCTTGACAACCTGATGATTTACATTTTAAATGTTCTTTTAAGCACTATCTACCTATTCTTCATTGTCCTTGCCATAGATAAAGTCTTACATTTATGTATGGGCTTATTTGATAAAACTAGATTGTAAGATCAATAAAGGCATAAATGATTGTTGCCTAGCAATTACTCCAGTGTTTAGCATATAGTAAGTACTCCATAAATATTAATTGCATGAAGGAGTGATTTTTTATCTTTTATTATTCTGCCATTCAGTAGTCTCAATTTAATTTGAATTTTTCTGGTAATATATTTTGGCAAATTTTTGTGTAAGTATTAAGCTTGCAAATAGCAACTAAAGAAAGTTTATCCAATTGCCAGTCTCTTCTCAGATCAACAAGGGAATGGAATTGGAAAGCCTCCTTGGTATTTAGTGACAGGGCAATCATCCACTAACATTCAAGCTAAAAGCTCAAACAGTGATTATTATTAGTATCTGAATTGCCCATAACAGCCTAAGCTACATTCAAGCCGACGAATTAGTGAAAAAGTCTTTCATAACTTTCACCAACAACCTGAGGTCCACAAATCCCTCTATCCTTTATATCTTTTTTTCCTTTCTTTTATATATATATATATATATATATATATATATATATATATTTTTTTTTTTTTTTTTATTGCATTTTAGGTTTTGGAATACATGTGAAGAACATGCAAGATTGTTGTATAGGTACACACATGGCCGTGTGATTTGCTGCCTTCCTCCCCATCACCTATATTTGGCATCCCTCCCCATGCCATCCCTCCCCAACTCCCCACCCCCTGCTGTCCCTCCCCTTTTCCCCCCCGACACACCCCAGTGTGTGATGCTCCCCTCCCTGTGTCCATGTATATCTTAACTAAATCCCCTGTCAAGTAATTTGTCCCTGTAACTGGCATTTTAACCTCCTTTTGTGCTTCTGCTTGTCCCATTTCACACTTGTGATCAGCATATTCTTCTGCAGCTTAATGCCTTCAGAGTCATGCATAGTGTTATTGTAACTTAGATTTTTAAACTTCTTTTTAAGGGTCTTTAATATTCATTTTTTCCCAGAGCAACTGGCTCAATCCTAATTCTGTGACTGTATTTTGCAGTTTTGAGGGGACAGATTTATAGGCAATCTGTGCATTCATCCAGCTTGCCCCCACATCTTGAAGACAAGAAAAACTATCTCTTTGAATACTCTGAAGGGTATATAATACTGAAGAGTATACTCTGCATCTAGATGTCTATCCACACAAAATGGCTTAATAATCTATGCATTTTTGCTGCACAAAACACTAAACACTGTTCAATTTACTTCACATCAATTCCCTTTAGTCAATGACATGTACATGAAAATATTCTGGGAACGTTCACCTTTGACCCCTCTTAATGTAATACAGACTATAGTATTATAGTCTGTATTATAGTATGGGGATCATAGTATGGGGATAGAACTATAGATTTCAAAACCATGGTACACTGAGCCTCACATAATGTCTTTGCTACTATCTAACACTATGAATCTCATTCCATCAATTACAGGAAAATAATAATAATACCTATTCACCACTTACTAATATGAAATGAATGAATGTAGCATGAGTGCCTATGGTATACTTGGTAAACATTCTATTCTTTCCCTTCCTATTCTCTCTTACTGAAAATATTTGACAAGTCCTTTCCTCCAGGAATTCTTGAGGCTATCCACACAGGCTCAGGTTCATCATGCCCAAGTGAAAATGATTATTTAGTTCTTTAGTATCTTCAGCCTCCAATCTTATCATTCATAATTATTACTGCTGGATGAAGTCCAAGTACCCAGCATGACTGGACCTTTTATTTCAGCTATTCTAGAGTTTGACCATATAGTCTTCAGGGTACTTATGAAAGATTAACTATAACTATTCTGCTTTACTTTCTCTATCATTCCAATTCTCTGTTGCTATCGGAGCACCAACACTGATGTGACCAGAACCATGGCCAGCTCTTTCTATCCCTTTGACTTACTTCTTTATCTCCAAACATGGTCTTATTTCTAGTGGATGAGTGGCTTGGTCCTCACCCCTGCACTCCATTTAATTTGAAGACTGGAGCACCATTTTTAATTCTTCTGCCATATAACATCTTTGTGAATACCAACACAGGATGGACCACACCTAAATTTGCCACTGTGAACTAGAGTATCTGGCCACCATAGCTGGTTCATAAACTTCTCTTTCAGTCTCCTTTTCTCCTCTGTTTCAAAGGCTCATATTTCTAGTGTCAGTGCCTGTTTCTTCAGCCTAATATAAGTATCCTGTTAGGATACAATATTTTATGCAATCATGACTAAGAGACATTTGGAAAAATAAATTCTAGTTGAAAAAATCTGAGAAGCTGTTTTCTAGTAAAATGACAAACATTAGCCATCATTTAGATGAAATCACAATAAAAACAGAAGAAAGATGTTCTAGCAATAATTATTGATATTTAAATTTTAAAACTAAGAAAAATAAATTAACTTGGTTGCTAATCTTTTAAAAGAAACTAAAATTGCATGGTCCCCACCCATCTACAAACCTTACACTCGGCTCACTAATTCTCTGGAGTCAATGGCAAAGTTTCTTATATTCTGTGTTAACCTAATGACATTTGAACAATTGACCTGGAAAATTGAAGAACATAAGTCTAATAGCTTTTTCAGGTAAAATGTCTGTTCTCTGTGGTGGTGGGCAACACACATTTGACAGCAGGTTTCTGTCAGCCTGGCTGACTCCAGAATTCTTGAAGTGCTAAGGGAAAAGCTCAAAATGTAAGATGGAAGCTCCCAATCAGGCCTGTGTTCCCTGGATTTCTTCAGTTCTCCATTTAAATTTTTAATTTTAAAACAATACGTTTCAAAATCTGTTCTAGTTTCTACCTGCACTCAAATGTTCTATTTTTCAGACCATCACTTTCAGGGGGTTAAAAAAAAAAAAAAAAGAATTATTCTCCATTTGTAGACTCCAAGAAGTGCCTAGTCTTTTTGGTCCTTTTCAGTCAGCTCAGAACCAAAAGATAAATGCTGATGTTTATCTGCTTCTAGTTGATTTGACCAAGTCTCATTAGAATCTCAAAACAGGTGTAATATACTTATCTTTAGGTCAAATTTCATGGCAATAATTAAAACAATAAGGAATCCAAAGGTAAATATACTATTCAATGTAACCAAACAACCTAATTAGAAATAACAATGCTTCAGAATTTATAGTAAAAGACATTTTACTCTCTATATTTTTCTCACCCAAGTTTAAATTTGAAAAAAAAAAAAAAAAGAAAAGTCCTAAGAAAAAACATTTTGGGGTACAATGTCAATTCTATTCATTTTAGGGAATAAATACGTCAATGCTAGGTACTATTAAATTTAAGTAGCCCATTTATTCTCATAAATTAAAGTCTATCTTTGAATAAACAACTATGATTAAATAATTTCAAATAAATAAAAACCCAGAAGTAAACATTTTAACCCAATTCATTTTTTCCTCTATGTATGTATTTTCTCCAAAATTCGGATTGTAGAGTGTTGTTGATTTTTTTTTTCATTATCTGCTTTTATTTCATGGCAAACAATTCTCCATGTTGTAAAGAATTTTTTAAAACTGTCTTTAATGAATGAATTATATTTTCTTATATGGTGGTGGCACCATATGCATTTCTTCTTATTTATATTTAGGTTATTTTTTAAATGCACTCTTCACTAAGAAAAAAGATTAAGTGAAAATCCTATATATAATTTTCTTCCAAATTGCTAATTATTTCCTTGAGGTAGTATTCCCAATTAGAAATACTGATGCAAATGGTGTTAATACTGACAATTCCTTTTTTATTTTTATTTTTGACACATTTTACTCAAATAGCAATCTAATCACATACGGTCCAAGAACATTCAAATAACAAATCAAGTATAATCAGATGTTAAAGATTTGACTTCAAGTACTATAGCCAGTAATACCGTGTTTGTCTATCAGCTCACTGAGATAAAACTGTATCCACACTTTGGTGGCCCCCAAACCATGCAGCACAGCTTCCTTACCTGTGAGCCGTCTGAAGCTACCAGTTTGAGCACGACTGACGGTTGGTTTTGTTTTGTTTTCAGGCTCTAAATAACTGTAGGGAGCTCAGCAGAGGTTGGAGAAACCAGCTCAACCTTGATGTAATGCCAGGTGTGTCCAATTGATACTTCAGTTGGGAGCTCAGGCTACAGGATCACATGAGCCTGGGAGATTGAGGCTGCACAGTCATGATTGCACCACTCCACTCCACCTGACAAAGCCAGATGCTGTCCCTCAAAAAAATAAAATAAAATAAAAAAATAAGGAAAAAGAAAGAAAAGGATACAAAGACAAGGTTCATCAGAGTTCACAAGCCTGACACCACACTGAACCAGAAGCTCCAGTGTTGATTTAATATTGTATTTTCAGACTTTTTCTCATTCACTTTTTAAAAACTAAATAGGCTTTCACACTTCTTAAATATGTGTATTGACAATAAACCTAAGAACTAATGACTGTCATTTATTTAACCTTGTTATATGTGCAAGACCCTTTCCTAAGCTTTTAAATTATATTTCCAATGGTTTAATCATCATAAAAATATTATTAAGTGCAAACTCATTTTAATTTACAGAAAATATGGCTCAGAGAGATTTAGTAATTTTCCCAAAGTTATAGTAGTAGTACCTAAAGAAGAATTTTGAGACTCTTTTTAACTATGAGATTTTTATTAATAAAAGTATTTATTCACATATATATGATTTTAAGATGAAATAATAAATACTATAGTATAGTACAGTTTAATTGAAAATTATTTTTAAAAACCATTTTTGTTTACATGAGAAATAGCAATAGAAAGTTTTCCATAAGTAAAACACAAAAATAAAACCTTTGGTTTCTTTGTAAACCACAGGTGTAAATAAAATCGAAGATTATGTTTTCCTCTATTAGAGTCAAAGATTTTCTTAAGTGACTTGTGATTTTATCACTATTTTGGGAATGCAACGAGAGGAGAATACTGGGAAATGAAATATATGTTCATAAAACACGTTTTATTCTCTGAATTTTATACCTACTTGCTTTGTAATTGGGTAACTGTGATAGTCAAAGTCTCTAGTGCCAATAAAACTTTCCAGAAGCAAATCTTTTGTGGTACATATTGATCATGTTTCTCATTATGTTGCCTTATTTAAAGTGAATATTTACTCCCCTTATGTTTACATTAATGACTTCCATAAATACCAACAACCACAAACTACAACTGTGCATAATGCCCTATGGACAGTAAAGTTAATTTACACTGGCATCTCATTTTGTTAATCCAAAATTATTTTCCTTAAATAAATTCACTGCATGAAAATCCTTATATCGTCTTCTTAATAAAACATTAAAAGTTATTCATAGATCTTCACATAGAATTTTCTCAAAGACAACATAAAAGGATTTTTGTCAAAATTGCCAAAAGGGCAATTTGCGTTTTGGCATGTAACTGAAATATCTGGAAATATACTTCATTTTAAATGTTTCTATTGCTCTAATTTAAATACATATGAAACTATATTAATATCTTAAAGTTAATGCCTGATAGTGGATACTGAATTTAGGTAAATTCAATTTAATTATAAAAATTATTCCTAGACATATATAGAATTTTTTCTCTATTTCTTGGGGGAAGTATACCAGATATACAGAGTAGAATAAAGGATTCAGGGGGAGAAATAGATGATTTATGATTTAGAGTAGGAGCTGAGAAGCACCATTGCTACTATACTATAAGCTTCATAATAGCGGGTGCCTTGTTTCCCTTTCCTATGACTTTATCTTCATAATCCTGCTCTCAAGAAATATCTGTTTAATAAGCAACTCACCAAATAAATGACATGTTGCTTAAGTCTACTGTGACTTAATTTAAACTTAAGTTTAAATTAATGAAAATTTCAAATACATCTTACATTTTCAAAGGATAATTCTTTAACTTGCTTATTTACTTTTGCTTATCTGCTTTTGTTAACCATCACCCATTCCTAATCCCTGCCCCAAGTATGATTCTCTTCTCTATATCCCTCTCTTACCCCTGATACCTGCTTCCTGATCTTGCGCTTGCTACTAACTAAGATGTGCTCTCCTTGGGTGTTTTGTGGATACCTCTACACTTTGGATTATACTGCAAAGGGTGTTTATCTTTAGCACTTTAGCTGGCTGAGATTATCTACTTACACATGCCACACATTCACACACTCATACACAGATGCACACCTCAATCTCTATGGAAATAATAAATGTTATTAACAATAATTACTGTTTACTAAGTACTATTTAAAAGGTATACTTATACAATAAGTATACATACCTGCATTACATAGTACGTTTGTAAAGTAAATATAAACGTGTTATATAGTAAACATTTACTGAGTGATTAAGACTTGCAAGATGTATAAACTAATGAGTACAGTCTCACAACCTTATAAGGTAAAAACTATTTACAGACTGCAGTCAACACACCTGAGGTCCAGAGCAGCTGAATAATTATTTGAGATAACACAGCTGGTGAGTGGTTGAACTGTGCTTGAAACACAGGTAGTGCGATTTCAAAACTAATATGCTTATCCCAAACTCAGGCTATCTACTGTCAGAAAGAAGAATTTCTGTGCCAAAATTGGACTCTGCTTCTTTGAGAGCTGGTTATCTTTGCAGAATACGCCTTGTGTATTTTCCATATCAGATTATAATTTTTATAAATATTAAAAATTCTTATAAACATTAAATAATTGTTTAATGTTTGAGTAAATAAACAACTATTAAACTTGTCTCTTTGATATAGACAGATAACTTTGGATATGGATTAAGTTTGTTGAGTAAATGTGTGTATTTTGAGAATAGAAAAGAAAGTAAGGAGCGATGAAAAATCTAAAATTAGATACATTAAAGTCATTCTTCTTTACTTCTTGAAACATTATTTTAGGTAAGTTATTATTTGTATAGCAGTGAGGAAACTAGGGCTCAAAAAACTTAAGTAGCTTACCATATAGCATATCTAGTAAGTGGCAAGGCACACATTGAAAAGCAAGTCTGCCTGGCTCCAAAATCAGTGCTCTTAATTCAATTTAACATATAAATGTTACCAGGAGACCTGGCATCCTCTCTTCAGGTTTAAACTCTATCCATGAGTAATTAAGATAATGTGGTTTGTGTTCTTGCTTTATTTTTCATAGATTTCATAATTCTGAATGGTCATTTCAAACTATTGCAGTGATTTATTTACTGAGAAAATGAAGAAGTTAGCGGTAAAGATATCTAAAATCCATGCTTAGCTAAAGGACCACTAATCTGAAACTTAACAACTCTTCTGTATAATTATAATTTATTCCAACTGGAATATCTTTACAATGTATAATATACTATACAAACTGTCTAAAAACATTAGTTGTCATGACTGCAAATTCTGTAAAACAGATCAATAAACAAAAGAGATACTGACTTACAAAGTTACCAACTATTAATAGCTCACCTGGGTATACAAATGAAAACTCAGATTTGCATGATACAACCTTGAAGAAAAACTGAGTGTGCTAGTTGAATTATCTCCCTTATGACTATATTTTTTCCAATATGTAAATTATTTTATCCTTCAAAGGGATTCTATATCTTCTATTTTTTAGAACCTAACCTCTCAAGCACAGTGGCCAAGAATTGATGCATGGTCCTTTAGAGAATTCCATGATATTTAGCTCTTCTGAAGAGAGATGACGTTTCAGGTTCAGGATGATTCATCTCATGGTTGATATGCCAAGTTTTCCTTTGGGATGTTAGTTGTTGCAGGACACATATTGGAGTTATCACTGATGAGTCTGGAGCTGGGTTAGAGTCAGCCTGCTCCTTTAGAGTGGCTAAGTGAAAGAATTGGCATGTGTCCAAACACCCTATTAGGCAAAATCTTCTGAATTTTAGATACATGCTGCTTTCGAACATTCTGATACACTGCTTGTGCAGAGTCAATGATCCCCTGCTGGCACAGAGAGGCTTACCATCCTGGTAATTAGTGAAACCATTAGGGGTTTTATTGATCAACACACCAATGGGAATACCAAAAACTTGTCCTCAATCCCAGCCATTTGTCAGGATTCACTCATGCTCTCTGTAGGATACATTGGTCCACTTGTATGCTGCCCATCTATTTAGCTCTTTAACAGAGGTTAATAAATATAAGAAAGGATCTTTGCACTTAAGAATTTATTAGCCTATTTGGTGAAGACTCAGCCACATGGGAGGCCACTAGCAGTGAACTTAGGTAACATGATAGCCATTGCTCAGAAAAAAGATTGGGTTCAGTCTTCATTATTATTAGATGCCCACCACAGCCAGCTATAGACGTCAAATTAAGGAACCATAAAATGCTAAAAAATGAGCACAGACTAGATTCTGAATTCTGGTTATGATTAATGAATCATATTAATTTCTCAAAAGTTTGTCTGTGATTTAGTTTCACATAGAATATCTTCCCTTTGTAAAGTTAAAGCCATGGCTTTTCAGGGTTTAAAAAATCCTCCAAGAGGAGACTGTCAAGAAAAAAAAAAATGCTGCCATTACCCCAGTGGCCTTGACACTGCCTTGAGTTTCAGTTCTCCTATAACCATCTCACTTCCTTTCCAACAGCCATGCTAGGCTTGGCCCTGGTAAGGATGCCTATACCTCAGGCCCAATTTACAACCCAATTCCTTAGCAGAGCTGAAACAGCACAATTTTTCAAAAATTTTTCTAATTTCAATTAGAAATTAGAAAACAAAATTCAAATAAGAAAATGTAAAAGCATAAAACAGTTAATGAAAAACATGATTTTTCAACATTATCACTGTCTCCTATTACTTATTTGTTTTCAAACTAAGTACAGGGCTCCTTCCAATAATTCAGATTGTTTCTCAAGATGTGAGTCTAATAATGAATTATTTTGAGGAGATGGCATTTATTTTTTATGTTATTACTTGAGGTAGCCTACTGAAATTCTAATTTATAATTTGTTCATTGTTATTTCAGTTATGTAGTTACGTTTTTTTCTTCTATAGGGTCATTCTGTATATAAGCAGAGTGATTAGAAGCCTGAGACCTACAATTGAGGAGTACTGCTAACAAGATAGATCTCTATCACTGGCTATGTACAGTGCCTAGTATTTCTCAACTTTTTATGTAGCATAAGGTATTTAAGCCTTTTGATGAAATATAATATATAATTTGTTATTGCTCAGTTATCCCTTAGTGAAAGTGAATATTAGACATGAGATTAATTTGCAAGCATTTAGAAAATGTGCTTGACTGTTAGATACCAAGTTAAGCCATTTTAGTTGTGCCATAAACTCAAAATGGAAAACCAAATAAAAAAAATAAAATCTAGAAATACTGAGAAAATAAAAGTATGTGCTCTAGAAATTTAGATTTCAGAACTGACTGTGCAAATTTAGTTCAGAAGGTTATGAATTGTTAGTAATCTCATAGACAGCAAGCTGTAAATGTGTATAGGTTCAGCATGAGTCAACAGTATGAAGCAAGTCTAAGAAAGAAAGAAAATATATCAGGGTAGTGATCACCCCACTAAGTTCTGCGCCAGGCAGGCCACACCTAAGTGCTTGATTTTGAAAGCCACATTATTAGAAAGTGAGAGTGTTAGATGACACCTGCAGAATGATGACAAAATTCATGAAGGGTTCAGAAACTCTGCAGTGTTGCAGATTAACGGAACTCCAGAAGGAGAGTCAGAAATATTAGGTTTGAAACCCTGTTATTTTATATTAGAGTTAAGCAGTTTGGGGGAAGTTATTTTGTCCCACACAGGCCCAGTTTCCTCACTCATAAAAAAGACACAATAATACTACATCCTCCATGAGGTCATTGTGTTAGTTAAATAAGATCATTTATGCTAATGCGTTTATGTAAGTTGTCACATGCTACACAAATTTTATATGAGAAATAGTTGATCTGGTTCTGAACATCTAAAAAGATACTGTGGAAGAGAGAGAAACTCATTACTTATATTTGATAGGATAGAAGCAGGAGTAAAAGTAAAAGTGGAGTAGATTAGGCTTAACTATTGAGAGAATATAATAATGACTATTATGCCAACAACATTGTTGGTTGCCTTAGAAGTAGTAAGCTTCCTATCTTAGGAGAAATTGAAGAAGAAACTAGACAAACACCTTGATGGGGTAGTTGTAAAAGAATTTGTCAAATGGCTGTTAAGCACTCCTCCTGGTGAAAGACTTCACCAATCCAGGAAGGTTTTGCTGGAATTCCAGTATGCATTTCCATATCACTCAGTAGTTGAGGACAACTGCAAATATTTTTTTTTGAGACCGGGTCTCACTCTTTCACTCAGACTGGAGTGCAGTGGCATAATCCCAACTCGCTACAATCTCCGCTTCCCAGGTTCAAGCAATTATTGTGCCTCAGCCTCCTGAGTAACTAGAATTACAGGCATGTGCCACCACACCCAGCTAATTTTTGTATTTTTTAGTAGAGATGGGGTTTTACCATGTTGGCCAGGCTGGTCTCAAACTCCTGACCTCAGGTGATCTACCTGTCTTGGCCTACAAAGTGCTGGAGACACCACACCCAGCTGATAACTGTAAATTTAATAACTATAGCTCTACTGATATGGTTTGGATGTGTCCTCATCCAAATCTCATCTTGAATTCCTATCTGTTGTGGGAGGTACCTGGTGGGAGGCAAGTGAATCATGGGGTCAGGTCTTTCCTGTGCTGTTCTCATGACTGTGAATAATGAATAAATCCCACGAGAGCTAATTGTTTTATAAGGGGAAGTTTCCATGCACAAATGCTTTCTCTTTGCCTGCTGCCATCCATGTAAGATGTGACTTGCTGCTGCTTGCCTTCTGCCATGATTGTGAGGCCTCCCCATCCACATGGACCTGTAAGCCCATCAAACCTCTTTCCTTTGTAAATTGTCCAGTCTTGGGATCACTGGATCCCAAGTCTGGAGCACTCAGAAGAAGACAGGAAAATGTGGAAAAATGTGGAACTCCCTAGAGATTTGTTGAATGGCTTTGACCAAAATGCTGATAATGATATGAACAATGAAATCCAGGCTGAGCTGGGCTCAGATGGAGGTGGGAACCAGATCAAAGGTGACTTTTGTTATGGTTTAGCAAAGAGACTAGCAGCATTTTTCCCCTCCCCTAGAGATTTGAGGAACTTTGAATTTGAGAAAGATGATTTGGGGTATCTGGTAGAAGAAATTTTTAAGTGGCAAAGTATTCAAGATGTGACTTAAGTGCTGTTAAAGGCATTCAGTTTTATAAGGGAAGCAAAAAACATTCAAAAAATTTGCAGCCTGATAATGTGATAAAAAAGAAAATCTCATTTTCTGAAAAGAAATTCAAGTCAGCTGCAGAAATTTGCATGAGTAATGAGGAGCCAAATGTTAATCCCCAAGACAATGAGGAAATATATCCAGGGTATATCTGAGGAATTCATGATAGCCCCTCCCATCACAGGACTGGAGACCTAAGAGGAAAAGTTGGTTATATGGGCCAGGCCCAGGGTGCATCTTAGGGACTTGGTGCCTAGTGTCTCAGCAGCTCCAGCCATGCTGAAAGGTACCAATGTAGCGCTCAGGTGATGGCTTCAGAGGCTGCAAGTCCCAAGCCTTGGAATCATCCACGTGGTGTTGAGCCTGTAGGTGCACAGATGTCAAGAATTAAGGTTTGGACGCCTCCACCTAGATTTCAGAAGATGTATGGAAACTCCTGGATGCCCAGGCAGAAGTTTGCTGCAGGGGTGGGGCCCTCATGGAGAATCTCTGCTAGGGCAATGTGGAAGGGAAATCTGGGGTCAGAGCCCCCACACAGAATCCCTACTGGGGCACTGCCTAGTGGAGCTATTAGAAGAGGGCTACTGTCCTCCAGACCCCAGAATGATAGATCCACTTACAGTTTGTGCCATGTGCCTGGAAAAGCTGCAGACACTCAACACCAGCCTGTGAAAGCAGCTGGAAGGGAGGCTGTACTCTCCAAAGCTACAGGGGTGGATCTGCTTAAGACTATGGAACCCACCTCTTGCATCAGCATGACCTGAATGTGAGACATGGAATCAAAAAAGATCATTTTGGAGTTTTAAGATTTGACTCCCCTGCTGGATTTTAGACTAGCATAGGGCCTGTAACCCCTTTGTTTTGGCCAATTTCTTCCATTTTAAATGGCTGCATTTACCCAATGCCAATATCTTCATTGTATCTAGTAAGTAACTAACTTGCTTTTGATTTTACAGGTTCCTAGGCAGAAGGAACTTGCTTTGTCTTGGATGAGACTTTTGACTATGGACTTTTGAGTTAATGCTGAAATGAGTTAAGACTTTGGGGGACTATTGGGAAGGCATGATTGGTTTTGAAATGTGAAGACATGAAATTTGGAGTGGTCGAGGCTGGAATAATATGGTTTGGCCTTGTGTCCCCACCAAAATCTCATCTTGAATTCTCATATGTTGTGGGAAGTACCTGGTGGGAGGTACTTGAATCATGGGGGAAGGCCTTTCTTAGGCTGTTCTTGTGATAATGAATAAGTCTCACAAGATCTGATGGTTTTATAAGGAGGCGTTTCCTTGTGCAAGCTCTTTCTCTTTCCATACTAGTTGCATACTTTTCATGTTAAACCATGATGGGGCAAGAAGAAAAAACATTTGCAAAAGATAGATCTCTCCCACTCCCAATATAATATAGATAATGTAAGGCCGGTTGCCTCGCCGGGAGCTCGGACATGCCCATCCCTCCCTAAGCCTGGAAACTACGTCACCATTCCGTCACGTAGCTTCCCTAACGCCCACTTCTACACTCCCCACCCAAATCTGCACTCGGCATCTAGCCCGCCGAAAAACTCCGCCGAAATTTGAAAAACCCTGCTTCCCAATATCCAATCGATTGCCCCATGCTTTGTTTCCCAATATCCAATCAATCACCTCTAATGCCCTCGCACTGAAAATTCCACCTACCTACCAGTAGCAGCTCGCCCCGACCAAGCTCTGTTTCCCAATACCCAATCAATTGCCCTATGCTTTGTCTCCCAATGTCCACCCAATGGCCTCTGACCCCTATAAAACTCCTTGCCCTGGGAAGTTGAGCGTGACTTCTCTGGCCCCCTTTCCCGGACCACAGAACCTCGCCCGGGAGCTTAATAAATTGGCATTCAATTTTCCTCGGCTGATTTCAGTTTCCTCATTTTAAACTCGGCAATATTCGTTACAGATAATCCTAAAACAAGTCCAAAATTGTTGTCTGAAATGTTGCTCTGCATTTTTCACGCATGCACGACACATTCTAATTTTAGCCCCTGTGATAGTGCTTAGAAAAATGGGATTACATGAACCCGTACTATAAGAACAAAGTCAGTCAATATATGCAACAGCAAGCAGAGTAGGTGGGAAGAAAGTTTTATGCCACCCAGCAAATTATTATCCTGGGAAATTCACAGCTTTAAAAATCTTACCTGGCACTTTAAAGATAAAAATAGCCCAATCCCCCTTCTGACAAACTATATCAGTGATTCTACTTGAAGACAGAAGAGAAATAAAATTTCATACTTTAGAAAATAAAATTAACACTGTAGGGGTTAAGAAGATTTTTTTTTTTCCTTTTTGTCACCCAGTAGCACTTGACAGTTGGCTAAATGCAGAGAAGGCAGGACTTGGGGCTCTTTGCTTTCTTTTTGGCACATCAACCATAATTTGATAATGGCTGTGATAGACAAGGGACCTAAAGAGGAAGAACAAACACCATCTTCCTTAATCTGAAGGTGTTAAGCAAGATACAGACAGTTTATAGTCCTTGGTTACTGGGATTCTTACTTTTAGAATATGTGAACATACATAAATGCATTTTTTAATATTCTCTAAATAACAAATGGATCATCATTTGGGGCAAAGAAGGTTATTTCTTTATATGCACACACACTCACACACACAAAACCTATTTATTTTACTTGCCAGGTTTCTCTTTCTGTCAACTCATTTCTAGTTTGGTTGAGCAATGAGAAGAATTTCATAAAGGATAAATCTTTAATCATCTCCAAGTCTATTTAGAAGCCAATCTGTGAGACCTCTAATAGCAAAATTGTTGAGGTGAGCACAATCTGTTCTCTAACTCAGTGATAACTTGTAGTGGATAACATGGTGAAGGGGAAATCCATGCATCCTTGTGAGTTCGTCTCTGTTTTTAATAGTGCAGGGTAATGAAAGAACAACAGATTCCCATTGAAAATCTTTCTGTTTTTCAGATTCAGCTTCTAAAGAGTGAAAATAATCATATAATTTAAAGCTCAAGTGAGAGAGGTCACCGTTTTGCAAACCCTTGTACATTTTCTTGTACAAGAAAATGATGATCTTCTAGAAACCCTGGTGAGTAGCCAACACAACCAAATAGACTGTCACAGAGAGAGAAGTTTTCCGAGTTGCTGATGTAGACCTGCAAGATTATGTGTGCTAGTGTATTTCTTGAGAAAAGCAAGGCTTGCTAAATAGGCATACATGGACAAATGCATTAAGAACAATTTAGGGAACAAGGAAGGAATGGGTGAAAAGTTTAGAAACGTCTTTTCTAAAGGCTGCTACAGAGCCAGACATCCCTTAATGATAGGCATAGTCAGCAAGACTCACAGGGGCACAAGTGGAACTGTTCGTGGAAACTAGAGGATGTATTATGCTTATCTCTCTGTTTGTGTCTGTCTCATTCCAAATACTATAAATGGAGGTTGGCCTCCTGACTAGATAAAAGTGGAGAAAGCATTCAGGCAACCTCTCTGTACGCTGACTTACTGATGAAAAATAAAAAATTATTACACTAGATAAAAGAAATACTCCAAGAATGAAGTAGGTAGAGTGAAAAAAAAGCTTCTGAGGAGGCAGAGGGTAGTTTTTTTTTTTTTTTTTTTTTTTTTTTATATATACTTTTTATTGCATTTTAGGTTTGGGGGTACATGTGAAGAACATGCAAGATTGTTACATAGGAACACACATGGCAGTGTGATTTGCTGCCTTCCTCCCCATCACCTATATCTGGTATTTCTCCCCATGCTATCCCTCCCCAACTCCCCACCCCCTGTTGTCCCTCCCCTTTTTCCCCCCAACAG
>PVKV010002650.1:146003-163305 GCA_004027835.1 Alouatta palliata | reverse complement strand
CAATTCTCCTGCCTCAGCCTCCCGAGTAGCTGGGACTACAGGCACGTGCCACCATGCCCAGCTAATTTTTGTATTTTTAGTAGAGACGGGGTTTCACCATGTTGACCAGGATGGTCTCAATCTCTTGACCTCGTGATCCACCCGCCTCGGCCTCCCAAAGTGCTGGGATTACAGGCGTGAGCCACCGCGCCCGGCCTAAGATGTTATCTTTGAAGGTGAAAATGCGTGAAATATACATGGGACGTCTGTATTATTTTAGAAATTTCTTGTGATTCTCTAATTATTTGAAAATGAAATTGGCCCCAAATTGGAACCATTAACTTGGGAAATATGTTGTTTTATTCTTTAGCATGGGAGAAAGGGGAAGATGAGGATGCTGCCACAAGTACTTTGCTGTTGGCTGTATGTCATTGCTAAGCTCTCTCTTAGCAATTTTAAATTGACAAAAGGACTAAAATTAAGATGCCAATATTCCAATGAAAAGATTTTATTTTCAATTGTTGTTTAAGGTAAAAACATATACTTTTCTTTAAAAACGGGTTTTCCATACACTGTTTTCTTGTGGAAGTATTTCCAGGAAAGAATATAAAATCTATAGAAAGTTTTCTCATTGTAGAAATATAAAAATACTTTAAAATACTAGTAATGTGCTCCTTTAGAATGCTTAAACTTGTGCAGAGACTTTACACATCTTCAGGGAGTCCTGGGCACACTTACAGAGACTTTCTAGAGAGATCATCATTCAGTGATGACCAGAAACTGCAGTAACTGCTGTGAATTTTGTCTAACCAGGGTGATGAGCTTTTGTCTTTGGTTACAGACACAGAAAACTTGGCTTTTAAGTCAGAGCACTGACTAAGGTTTGGACAACGAGGGAGAAGGTGGACAACTTCAAACATTGCATTAATTCTAATAAACATGGAGACCAGCCTGATTTTATTCCATCTCAAAACTATATGCTTCCTGAAAGGCTGATATAACATTTTCAAATAGATGTATATCAAAAAACAGATTTAAAATATGTGATAACGTTCCAGACATTTGTATATGTTACTGTCATTATGTTAGCAGTTCCTTTACGATTTTTATAAAGACCTCAAAAACTTTTCTAAAAATTGTTCTCAAAACATGAAAGTGCATGCTTTGCCTGTACTACCACCTTCAGGAAGACTTCTGTAGTGCCTGGCACTAATGTTCTTTGAAAAGGACACTAAATATTTCCCTTGCAATCTTTTCTTTGTCTTCTAGAGACACGTAAATTCCTCTTTTTTATATATCCATGTTTTGACTCATTCAAGTTATAAACATATTTTTTGAATAAATAAATGGAATTCAAGTCTCAATAAAGACTTGCTATATTCTAATTTTATACATTAAAAACATTTTACGGCATAATACCGTTGCGGGAATTTTTCCTTAGTTCAGCTAAAGACAGGGTTCCTTATCACATGGCCACGAAAAATTAGGCTTGCAGACAATCTGAAGTGTAAGGAGGGCAGGGTTTATTGGGTGAAAGGGAAGAAAGAGGGAAACAGAGACTCTTAGCAAAGCGAGAGAGTGCGTTTCTTGCCAGAGGGCTTCCCGCCTCACAGATTGATTCCCGGGTTCCACCCAGGAAGAGGAGGGGCCAGGCTCCTCCCCAATGCAAACGCGTGAACTTCTGTGGCTCCATGCTAGTGCGCACTTCTTCCAGTGCACGGGCTGGTTGGAGTTTTGCCAGGGAGCCCTTCCCACATGGCTGTCTCAGTAGAAATAATATGTGGATTTGGATTCAGGGGCACCTTTATCATCTATGGGACTTTAGGAAAGTTAGAAACGCAGTGAGCCTTAGTTTTTGAACTAGTAAAACCTATTATGGTACAGGTTTGCTGGACGGATGAATGAGGTCTTGACCATTGAAGTGATTTGTAATGTACTTACATTACAACTGGAGTTAGAGGGCTAACTCAGAGGCCACAGTTAGTGGTACTGACAAACACTGCATTTAGGTCTTCCCAAAGGTGGTTCCATTTTTTATCCTTAGATGTTTTCCATATTAACGTTGTCACTCATCTTTTGGCATGTTCTAAAGCTGGTCTGAAGACAGTGAGTATAGTTTTCTGCAACATGACACAAAGAGTACCAGAGCGAGATTCTATCTGTCACAGATGAAAATACTCTATTTATGTGTCATAGTAATCTATTCATTGGTTTATGGACCCAACATTCTCCAGGGGGACTCACAAATCCCCATAATGTTTCTATGTGCCAGATTTTTCATTTGGAGCTCTGCTTCAGTTGACAGATGTGTAAAAATCACATGTAGCCAAATGACTCTTCTGTCAGTACTAAGCTGATAATGCTGAAGACTGGTTATTCCTGCTAAGATTCACTGGACCCTCTGCCCAGACTATGTTTTTCCGATCTCATATTAGAGTTTAATGTTATTTTATTCTAATGCCAATGCTCTGCTCCCTAATGCCATATCTTTAAAATATTGTGCCCCATTCTAATACAAGCACTAACTTACAGGGAGAGCTCTCTTTTGAGGAAGTCAAAGTAGATCAGTAACTAAATTCAGTTCTTTAAAGGTGATATAGTAAAACTCTGGGTCACACACGAGTCAGACGGGGTAAAGTTTCTTAGAAGAATAAATTATAAAATTTTAAAAGATAAGAATTTGTTGGATGCTAAATACTGAGTCTCAACTGTATTGTGTTACTAATAAAGAAGCTGGTACATGGAGGTAAGTTGGCTTGCCCGAAGTCTAGGCTGAGAGTAACTGGTAGAGCTAGACTTTGCATCCACGTGCCTTCTGGTTACTCCAGTTTCAGTGCTCTTTTGGCACTCTTACTATCCTTTACATAAAAATATTAATTGTGTATTGGTAAGATGGTTTTAGTAAGCACAAAAATTACATTAATGGTGTTGCTATATCAAGAAGTGGACAAATTCCTGTGTTTTGTTTTAGATTTTGTGATGATGATGGTGGCCCCCAAGTAAGATAGCTATGTGATAGAAAACAACTTTACAAATTTTTCTGCATCATTTTTTCTTTTTTTGCTCTTTGTGTTTTCCAGTGTATTTTCCCCTGCCCCCTTTTTTTCTCTTCAACTGGGGAAAACAAACACAAAATATGATTCTACATGAAAAATTACATTAGTTCAATTTGTTTCTTGGAAATTCTATTACTGTTAATATATGACGGCCTTTTAAACATGACTTTATTTCTTTAAAAATAAATAAAAATGGGTTTCAATTTGCAGTGCAGGCAAGGTATATGAAAATATGTACTAAGATATATATTAAAGAAGTCCAGCCTGAAATAGACTAGACCTGTGATATTTATAAGTATTTACAAATAAATATTTTAATTACTTTTCAAATCCCTGAATTTCTAAATACTGCTTTCGCTGCAAAAAAAAACCCCAGAAATCTAGTATTTCCAAATGCCATGTAGAGAATGTAAATGGTGTAATTCTAGAAGACAACAGAGAAGAGTGGGGACTATGGCTCACTGGAAAGCATATGACCTATCTTCAGGGGCCAGTTTATAATCAACTTTAGTCTTGTGATGTCATAGGGGAATGCAAATTTAGTATTAAATGTTCCTTATTTTTAAGAAGTTTGAAATATTGTTTATTTTTCTTTAAAGATGACAACTAATTTCAATTAAAAAAAAAATCCAGGCCAAATTAAATACATCTGTCATTGTATCTGGCCTGTGGGTCTTTAGCTTTTGGCCTCTGATCTAAAGCATTTAATTCCTTCCTATAAAATTTAGTCGTGACAAGTAGAGTGCAGCAAATCTGAATTAAAAGCAGATGCTGAACAGTCAGCCAGGCTCAGCCCTTAACACTGCTGTTTATAACTACATGATTCAAATTCACGATTTAGAAAAATGACACATTCCTTTAAACCGCGGGTCTCAAGATTACTGATGGAAACTGCATGATATCCTTATAGCCAATATTTCCAGTAGTTGAAAGCTGGATTAACTCTTATTGATTTGGAAAGTCCTCCGTGGTTCTTTCTGTTCTCGTTCTAAAAAACCAAAAAAAAAAAAAAAAAAAAAACAAACCAACCCAAAGAATTAACCTTTTCATGATAGGTAGAAGGCCTTAAATGGTATAGTCTTACACTGAGAGCAGCTCCTGCTAACTTCCTCAATACACATGGCTGGTTTGATTAAGGTAAAACTATGATATTGAAAGAGTTTTGATATTTTCTTTTTTTTTAAGACGAAGTCTCGTTCTGTCACCCAAACTGGAGTGCAGTGGTATGATCTCAGCTCGCTGCAACCTCTGATTCCGGGGTTCAAGCGATTCTCCTGCCTCAGGCTCCCGAGTAGCTGGGACTACAGGCACCACCGTGAGGGCTGGCTAATTTTTGTATTTTTAGTAGAGATGGGGTTTCACTGTGTTGGCCAGGCTGGTCTCGAACTCCTGACCTCTTGATCCACCCGCCTCAGCCTCCCAAAGTGCTGAGATTACAGGAGTGAGCTGATATTTTCTTTCATTAACATTTTTTAAATCCAAATACTTTATTTGCGATTTTATATTTTGCAAAGATGAAACTAATGTCTCAGGAATGAATGATTAAAAAAGCAATTCCTATAATATAATTTGGCATCATGAGAAAGAAACCACTCTTCTAGAGTATTCTACATTTTGTGTGGATGTGCATATATTTCAGTCTAGGGTTATTACTCTTATTTAGTAACTATTTGATGCAAAAACTCATTAAGACTACTAAAAACTACTCTTATGTTAAATTCTACAGTCTTTATCGGATTTCTCACTTTAAAGAGCTGTTCTCAAATTTTATCCTCTGTATAATACTAGTCTCCAAAAATGGCTACCAACAGCTCTTCCTAACCTTGTATATTCACGGTGCTCCTTCTATCAAAATGTGGAGTCTTATTTCCCTTACCCTTGAATCTGGTCAGGTCACATGAGTTGCTTTGATCAACAGAAAGAAGCGGAAGAGTCTCTGAGTCACTTCTGAGACCAGCCCTTAAGAGTCCTGGCAATTTCCATGTCTATGATCTTGGAAATCAGCTCCCATGTAAAGAAACACGAAGTGCACTACTGAATGGGGTGGGACCAGTGGAGAGAGAGAGATGCCACATGGAAGAGGACTTTGGTGCTCCACTAATGATCAGCACCAAGTCCCAGGCTGTGAGTGAGACCTTCTTGGATAATTCAGTCCAGTAGAGCTCCCAGCTAAATGCAGCAATCTAAGTAAAGTCAGCTGATATCCCAGTGAAGCATAAGTCCAGCCAATCCACAGAATTGCAAGAAAAAAAACCAGTCATTATTTTGAGCCACTGCATTTTTGAATGGTTGTTTATGCAGTGGTAAATAATGGACAAGACCTGCTTATTTCTAACACTGAGATCTTGGCACCTCTTGCAGAAATTCTGACTTAATAGGTTTGGATGAGGCTTGGGAATCTGCTAGTTGAACAAGATCCTGGAGTAATTCAATGCCAGGTAGCATTTTCAGAACCACACTCAGGACCCTTACTCTGAAGCACTCCCAGGGATTATTCAAGAAATTTATTGTAAAATATGAAGAAAATATTAGAATTTCTGTTTCTGTATTTATTTGGTCTAAAAAATTTATAAAGAAATTATGCTTGACTATGGTTGATACCTTGTATATTAGGTGCTCATGTGATTCTTTGGGCATGTTATCTTTCAAATAGAAGGGACCATCTAATGTAAAGAAGAGTTGACATTCTCTCCTTTCTTTCTGTTCAGAGCCACGTAGCTTACATGTGTCCGTCCTAAGTGAATCTATGGATTATAGTCTGTTATCTTAAATAATAGAATCTTGCAAGTGTTTAGTAATAAGACTGGGGAAGGGATGACCATGAAAATTTCTTACGCCTTACAGTTCAGTGGTTACTTTGAGACTAAACATTTGGAATTGTCAGATTTAAAGACAAATAGTTCACATTTCTTTTACAAAATACAAGTTTCCAAGTAGGCTGACCTTTCTGTGATAAAGTAACTGTGAGTAGAATGCTACCTAGTAGAAAATTAACATACATATGTACGCACACACATTTGCTCACTTCCTTTGTACTCACAAAATAGCCGCAGTTTTCACAGTGAGAATGTTTCTTTTTTCCCGTTTTCCTTAAGAAGTGTTTAAAAATAAATGATGGGAAATGGTTTCCATTGTTATATGATTTTGCAGAAAATGATATGTTACATAAGAAATTGCTTATTTTTGCACACTTCAAAAATTCTGAACCAGAACTTAAAAATCTTTTTTCATATCTTCCAAGAATTATGTGTTTGAACACATTTATGGTTAGTTTGCAACAATGATTGGACATTAGAGAAAATGGAAATTTATTGGCTAAATTTCACCAAAAATCAACATGTTTGGGTGAGGGATTAAAATATGAGCATCAAGGCTAGGCAGGTGGCTCACACCTGTAATCTCAACACTTTGGGAGGCTGAGGGGGGAGGATCCCTTGAGCCCAGGAGTTTGAGACCAGCCTGGGAAATATAGGGAGACCCTGTCTCAATGAAAAATTTAAAAAATTAGCCCTGCATTGGGGCACACACCTGTGGTTCAAGCTACTTCAGAAGCTTAGGTAGCAGGATGGCTTGAGCACCACTGCAATCCAGCCTGGGGGAGTCCCTGTCTCCAAAAAAAAAGTGCATTGTAATTTAGTGAGCACAGCCAAATGATGCAGTTTTTCCATTTGTGATTTATGTATACTTATGAAAAATCTTTTTCACCTATCACTGAAAAATCATATCAAAAGCAACTGAACTTAGAAGTGGACCTTCAAATCCTGTCACAAGGTGTTCCCAAAATTTGTAAAACTACTCAAACATAATTATTGTCTGAATTTAATTAATACTGTATTTTTAATGAGACTTATGTTTTTAAAAATACTATCACCTAATAAAATATTGTATGCTTTATTATTTTATTTGGCAAGTTTTCCTATTTTTTATTTTAGATGCACCTAATATGATAGCACATGTATATAATTTTATTTATTTTTTTATTTTTTATGTTTTGAGACAGTTTTACTCCTGTTGCCCAGGCTGGAGTGCAATGGTGTGATCTCGGCTCACCGCAACCTCAGCCTCCCAGGTTCAAGTAATTCTCCTGCCTCAGCCTTTCAAGTAGCTGGGATTACAGGCATGTGCCTCCACGCCTGGCTAATTTTTGGATTTTTTGTAGAGACAGTGTTTCTCCATGTTGGTCAGGTTGATCTCAAACTCCTGATCTCAGGTGATCTGCCCGCCTCAGCCTCCCAAAGTGCTGGGATTACAGGAGTGAGCCACAGCACTTGGCTTATAATTTTAAAATGAATTAATTTACAACTACTTGCAGTTCATACTTGGACATTTTTTACTGATGGAGTGTACTGTACTATCTAAAAAGTTGGGAAACAAAAATTCTAGAATATCAAGACTTTTTGTTTTTGTTTTGTTTTGAGATAAGGTCTCACTCTATTGCCCAGGCCTGAGTGAAGTGGTACAACCACAGCTCACTGCAGCCTCAACATCCCAAGCTCAAGTGACCCTCCTGCCTCAGCCTCCCAAGTAGCTGAAACTACAGGCATGGACCACAACGCAAGACTAATTTGTAATTTTTTTGTAGAGACAGTGTTACCATGTTGTCTAGGCTGGTTTTGAACTCTCAAGTTCAAGCCATCCTTCCGCCTTGGCCTCCCAAAGTGCTGAGATTACAGACATGAACTAAGGCATCTGGCTCAAGAACCTTTTAGGGTATCTTCCATGTTTGTCATTGTGTGGGAAATAATGTATTTCTGATGACAGGGCTATAGAGCAGAAACATAGTGTTTCAGGTTTTTCTTGGATGACAGAATGGGGTCCTGGCTTAGATCAGTCTTTTGGCAGCTCACTTGCAGTTGGTATTGTTAGAGTCTATTCTAAAATAACATAATTATACATATATGGTGCCTTATGAGAATTCTATTTAGCATATACTGCAAAGGATAGCACATTTCTGAATAGATTATCTTTTTCTTCTATAGTCTAGAATTGACATTTAGCTCTCTATCTTAAAAATAAACCATTCTGACAAAAAATTCTACTTTTTCATTGTTTCTTCTTTTTTTGGCCTGATGCTGTGAGAAGCATTAGCAAGGAGAAACTAAACTTCCTCCAGCAGAGGTTCCTGGTCGTTTTAGCTTTCAGGAAGGGAACCCACTATTTTCCTCATTGTTGCTCTCTGGGAAAGCAGAGAGGGAACATTTTAGTACCAGCACTTCTCACCTGTATGGTGTGTGGTGAGTACATCATTAAACAGGGGCACATGCTTGTAGGTAAAAGTGCATTTCAGTAAGTGGATTGAAACCTTCCTGAATTGTGCTGAAGCAATTTAGGCCTCTTTTTCCACTTTACTATTGGAGAATTTCATGATAAGCAACATGTATAAAAAGAATATTATAGAAAAACATGCTCTGTGGTAAGCACTTTAGGTGGCTATACAGTCTCGAAATGCTAACCTTCTTCCTTTTAATTTGTCAGGAATTTTCCCTTGATATTATAGATGTTATAAGATTGGAAACCACAAATGCTAAACCAACATAGATGAAATATGTGTTATCTTCATAACAGAAGGTGTAATATAAAAAAAAAGAAACGCTTTTAGAAAATACTTTCCATTCACACTTTAGTCCTTTGGTGATTTTCTATAACATATTTAAATGAGTGCTATAGTTCAGCCAATACATATCTGACAATGTAGTTGCCCACATTTTTATCATTTTATCAACTGGATGTGCTAAATTATTATTGGTTATTTACAAATACCCTCCCTCCACCCCTGGCCTTTTACCACCCTCTAAGAATGGCATATAATCTCAGGAACATTTTTATTACATTTGTTTGCGAAGGGACCTAGTGGGTGGGCACAAATTGGGAATATTTCTTCAATGAAGAAACAGAGACACTAAGGGAAGGAATCAGAGTTTGAGGAGAAAAAAGGAAAAAGATTTATGTGACAGGATTAAGGGAAGAGAACCTGAGAGATTTCAAAAAAGGAGAAAAGAGATGAGGGTTAGAGGGGAAAGGATTTTTGAAAAGATTTTCTCTCTCAGGTCCTTACTTCCAGAGGACAAAGAAAAGAAGGAACAATGGTGGTGCCCAAAAGGGCCATGATCATGTGCAGCCTATTTGCTGCATAAATTGTGCCCAATGCATGCCCAGCGACAAGACTATTAACAAGTTTGTCATTTGAAACAAAGTAGAGGTCACAGCTGTCAGGAACATTTCTTTTTTTCTTCTTCTTTTCTCTTTTTTTGAAACATAGTTTCTCTCTTGTTGCCCAGGCTGACGTGCAATGGCGTGATCTCAGGTCACTGCAACCTCTGCCTCCCAGGTTCAAGCAATTCTCCTGCCTCAGCCTCCTGCGTAGCTGGGATTACATGTGCCACCACGCCCAGCTAATTTTGTAGTTTTAGTAGAGACAGGATGTCTCTACAGGATGTTGGTCAGCCTGGTCTCGAACTCCTGACTTCAGATGATCTGCCCACCTCGGCCTCCCAAAGTGCTGGGATTACAGGTGTGAGCCACCGTGCCTGGCCTTGTCAAGGACATTTCTAAAGTGAGCATCTTCGACAGCGATGTGCTTCCCAAGCTGTGTGGGAAGCTACATTACCCTGTGAGTTGTGCCATTCACAGCAAGGTAGTCAGGAATCAATCTTGTGAATCCTGCAAAGACCGAACACCTTCACCCCGATTTAGACCTGCAGGTGCTGCCCCATGAACCCTGCCAAAGCCCATGAAAGTAGCAGAGTCCTTAGGGACGAAAGAAAAATTATCCTCTGGAGAAAAAGAAAATGGGAATTGTACCTAAAAGAAAAAACAATACTTGTTACGTTGTCCATTATGTAACTCCTCTTTTAGCCTTGCAACAAAGCCTTATGTAGAATCAGTTGTTCAATGCTTTTGGAGTTGTTGGAAATAGATGTTGAAAATAGATGCTCGGTGCTGCAAAGAAAAATCAGCACTGAGACAAAGGATCTTTCAGCAACACAATTTTTACTTCCTGGACGGCAGGAAGGGTACCCTCCACTAGCCATCTTGCCACGAGAGTACAATGAACAAAGAAAAACACACAAATTTATTTCTTATGCATTTGGGGTCATCCTTACTGCTGTGTCTGATCTCCGTTGGCTGGAGCCAGACCTCACAATTTAAACTGAAACCCAATTGGCTAATGACTTAAAACTTTTCTAAACAGGTAAAAGCAATGGAGAGCTGGGATATGCCTCTGAGCATGTCCAGAGCAGACGTTTTGGTTAAAGTACAAGGACACAGAATTTATTATGTGCCTGTAAGAATGGCATGGCTAACAGCTACATAGGATAGGGCTTCACAAAGTTACTAGCAAACTTATTTCTTAACAAGAAAGGAAACTTTAAAAAGAACTTTTCTAATTCCCATAGGAGTGATTATATTTGTTTTTGATTCTGAATCTATATGTGAGGCTGGCTATAAAGTGTCAAGGAGTTTGAAAGAGCAGAAATCTTTTTAGAGTTTTGGTTAAAATGAGCAGTGGAGTACTAAGAGGCAGAATGTGGTTGGGTTGGGTGAGTTGCTTTGATAGAAAGGAATATCTTATCATGGATATCATTTAGAGTTTTCCGTGCATGGTGGTAATAAAGAGCAGACTGATTTTCACACACTGCTGTTGTTTTAAAATTTACGACACAAGTGTCTCCTTATTGCAGGTGTCCAGGCTGAGTGCTTCCACTATCCCACCTTGATCTGTCCTTGGGAACCAGCAAACAGCTTTAATTTAAAATAAGCCAGGCACGGTGGCTCATGCCTATAATCTCAGCATTTTGGGAGGCTGTAGTGGGAGAATCAGCTTGGCTGAATCTGCAAGTTTGATAGCAGCCTAGACAACATAATGAGACCCAGTCTCTACAAAAAAATAAAAAATTTATCTAGGTACAGTGGTGTGCACCTGTAGTCTCAGCTACTCAGGAGGCTGAGGCAGGAAGATCGCTTGAGCCCAGGAGATCAAGGCTGCAGTGAGCCGTGATCATGCCATCGTACTCCAGCCTGGGCAGCAGAGTGAGAATTTGTCTCAAAAACTGAACTAAAAATAAAAGAAAATAAATAAACAAAAATGAAATAAGGCAGACGATGTGGCAACTTTAATCAGAAGCTTGTCACTCTCTTTTTCCAGATGTTCACTACCAACTTAGAAGACATTGCAGGTATGTAAGTGACCAATGAGCTTTAGAATCCCTGGTGACTTCAGTCTTAATTTGTAGGCATCCTTTCTGTACTCAGATGTGAGGCATCCTCTGAGACTGGGAATATAGAAAATGACATTTATGCCTTCTTATTTTTTTTTTTTCAGATGAAGTCTCACTCTGTCACCCAGGCTGGAGTGCAGTGGCACAGTCTCAACTCACTGTAACCTCCAACTCCCTGGTTCAAGCCATTCTCCTGCCTCAGCCTCCTGAGTAGCTGGGACTATAGGCACGTGCCACCACGTCCAGCTAATTTTTTGTATTTTTAATAGAGATGGGGAATTTCACCGTGTTGGCCAGGCTGGTCTCAAACTTCTGACCTCAGGAGATCCACCCGCCTTGGCCTTCCAAAGTGCTGGGATTAGCGGTGTGAGCCACCTTGCCCGGTCTTCCATCCTCCTTTTGGTAGCTGAAATTCTTCTGTACTATTTCTGATCTTGTATAATAGGTAGGAATAGGATTCTGCTTTTCAGTTTTTGTCCTTTCTTTCTCATTGTCCTCTTTTTTCTTTCTCTTATTTTGCTTCTACCTGTCCTTTTTTGCTGGCTCTTATTTCCATATCTATAACAGTGAGTTTTTAGAGAACAGGGTGAATACAATGGGACATACAGCACCTGGTGGTAACTATCCTGCTTCTTTTCTTCTTCATAGCTGCTCAAGTTTAATGAGTTTCAATCAGTTTTATTTTCTTGGTGCAATCAAAAGGAAGAGTTAGAGAAAAGGGAAAATGCATAAGCAAAGACACCACTACAAAAATAAGGAGCCGGATGCAGGCACTCACGCCTATAATCCCAGCACTTTGGGAGGCCGAAGAGGGCAGATCATGAGGTCAGGAGATCAACACCATCCTGGCTAACACACTGAAAGCCCATCTCTACTAAAAATACAAAAAATTAGCTGGGCGTAGTGGCATGTGCCTGTAGTCCCAACTACTCAGGAGGCTGAGGCAGGAGAATCTCTTGAGCCTGGGAGGTGGAGGTTGCAGTGAGCCAAGATCGCACCACTGCACTCCAGCCCTTAAAAGTTGAAATGAAGCCCTTAAAAGTTGTCAGTCATTTGTTTCTAGTCCACTGTCTTCTCTTTGACCATACCTATGCTTGTGGAATACTTACAATGGGATTAGAAACCTTAGTTGTTGGCTTGTTTTGATGGAACTTAGACTTCCTCCCTGCAGTAGGTAACCGTGTTGAATTGCTAAAGCTGGAGTTCTGTTGATACTTGTGTTGCTACAGCTACAGTATTTTAAGGAGGGGAAAAGAGCTAGTGATGGCCAAACATAAATTCCTCACATGGACTCTTAGGTCACCTGTGCCTTGCTTCCTTCTCCATACCTTTTTGATCACTGCTGGAGTGTCCTTGGTCATGGGTTGTACACCTTTGCTCTTCTGATAAAATTTCAGAGTTAGTAGATGGGCCGTTTTGGGGGTGTGGATGGTGGCCTGAAGCTTGTGCTGCACTGCCAAGACATGGCACACCTTCTTTCCTTCCTCCTACCAAACTTTGGTTGTGCAGTTTTTGACCACAACTGAACCATAGCTAGAACAGAGATCATCAAACTCTGTAAGGGACCTGATAGCAAATATATCGGTTTTTGCTGGCGAGATACTCCTTTTGCAACTATCCACCTTTGCTGTTGAAGTCCAAAAGCAGCCATAGATAATATGTAAACCAATGCGGCTACGTTCAACTAACATTTATTTATGAACACTGAAATCTGAATTTAATATACATTTCATATATCACAAAATATTATTCTTCTTTTGATTTTTTTCCTCAACAGCTTACAAATACAGAAACTGTTTATAGCTTGTAGGCTGTACTAAAATAAGGGGGTAGACTGGATTTGGTCTGAGCAGTGTGGTTTGCTGATCAGGAACGAGAACATTGTTCTTTGTTACATTACTGTGTGCCACAAGTTTAGTGGCTTAACATGACATTCACTTATGTAGCTTGCCATTTGTTGGTTGGCAGTTTGGGTGGGCTCAACTGGGTGGTTTTTGACTAGGTTCAGTCATGCAACTGCGGTCAACTAGTGGTCAGCTAGTTGGCTCTGTTTCTGGGGTTGGTTGGCTATTGACTTGGGCAACAAAGGTGACGACATGTGTCTCATCATTCAGCAGGCTAACCTGTACTCGTTCACATGCTAGTTCTAAGATTAGCCAAAACAGGCAAGCTTCCGTATGCCAGGACTTTTGGAGGTTCTGCTGGTGTAATTTTGCAACTGTCTCATTGTTTGAAGCAAGTCACATGGTCTAGTCCACAGTGTGGGGAAGAACTAAGGGTAAGGATACAGGCAGGCATGAATAATTAGGGTCTCTTACTGCCACGTCTTATCTCAGAAGGCCTCTAGTGTTGACGACTTATGTCCTTTCTGCATTCATAATATATTTCCTCCCAGGACCCCCTAAGTCTCATCCAATCATAGCATCATACTCAATGTCCAGGATCTCTTGTTTGATAATTGTGTTTGGGAGTGACTTTTTGGGTGCAGATCCTCTTGATCCAGCTGCATTAAAAAGATAAGTTATGCAGTGAGAAGACAAGCACATGATAACTGCAGTAGACACTTCTATTGGAAAGAGGAAAGATGGGAAACACATAGCAATCACTGGTTCATAGAAATTCTGGCCTGGGCTCAGTGGCTCATGCTATAATCCCAGCACTTTGGGAGGCTGAGGTGGGAGGATCACAAGGTCAAGAGATCGAGACCATCCTGGCCAATATGGTGAAACCCCATCTCCATTAAAAATACAAAAATTAGCTGGGCGTGGTGACATGCACCTGTAGTCTCAGCTACACAGGATGCTGAGGCCGAAGAATTGCTTGAACTCGGGAGATGGAGGTTGCAATGAATCCAGATAGGACCACTGCACTTAGCCTGGGCAACAAAGCAAACTCCGTCTCAAAAACAAAAAAAGAAATTCTGAAACCCAGCTAGGCTTAGATTTTCAGATCTTTGTACTTCAAGGTGAGAAAATTTTCCCTGATTGGGCTGAGAGTTCACTTCCAGCAAGTGTTTCTCCAGTGTCTTATTTTCTACTGCTCTCTGGAAGTGGTACTGTAGTCCATTGTGCATCATAGTTCTTGACTCTGTCCTCTGAAATGTCATTCCTTTTTAATAAGAAATGGCCTCTGTATGCAGCTGAATATCTTCCTAAGCCTTCATTCCTGTAGAATATTGGGAGCCCTGAAGCCTCTTTTTCTTTCAAGCTGACGTGAATATTTCAGTCCAAGATGGTAGTGCTTTTGTTGGGACAATTGACTTCAGTGTTTTCAGAACTTCCTACAAGGCAGATTCAGGTTCACTCCCTAGCCCAGAAGCCACATCCGTAATTTTTACTGAGAGAGACGTTTTACTTTGGTGTATCAGCCTGCTGGGGAAAACGATCTTTAAAAATCTTAGGGGCCAGCTGGGTGTGTTGGCTGATGCCAGTAATTCCAGCACTTTGGGAGGCGGAGGCAGGAGGATCACGAGGTCAAGATATCGAGACCATCCTGGCCAACATGGTGAAACCCTTTCTCTACTAAAAATACAAAAAAATAAGCCGGACGTAGTGGTGCGCGCTTGTAGTCCCAGCTACTCGGGAGGCTGAGGCGGAAGAATCACTTGAACTGGGAGGTGGAGGTTGTAGTGAGCCGAGATTGCGCCACTGTACTCCAGCCTGTTGACAAGGCAAGACTATGTCTCAAAAAAAAAAAAAAAAAAAAAAAAATCTTGAGCCATTTTTGGCTGAGTGTCTACTATGTGTAATCTTAAATTTTTCAGAGTTTTTAATAAAGGGACTTACAGTCACACTTTGATTTGATCTTTAGCCTGAAGCCATTTCTTACGTTGACAATTTTTTACTGACAGGGAAGATTGGAGATATGGAATAATTTATTTTCTTTCCAGCATGTTCCAGCCCTTCTATATTTCTCCTAAGTTCTGCTTATAAACAGAATTTTTTAAAGCTCATCTCTCCTTTCTAGTACTTTATCATAGGCAGCTAAAAGAAGCCTATTAACAAGTTTAACTTTCTGTGAGGCTGTCTCCACCAGTTCATTAGTTACCATAGGTAACATTTTACCAATTGTTCCACGACTACCAATCTCAAGTAATTATTTTTCTGGCCTGCCATAGTGGTTCCTGTAAGGGTTATTGCCAAGTTTAAAATGAGGAAACTGAGACCAGCCTAGGAAAATTAAATGCCAATTTATTAAGCTCCCGCGCGAGGTTCTGTGGTCCGGACGGGGGAGCCAGAGAAGTCGCGCTTGACTTCTCAGGGCAAGGAGTTTTATAGGGGTCAGAGGCCATCGGGTGGACATTGGGAGACAAAGCATAGGGCAATTGATTGGGTATTGGGAAACAGAGCTTGGTTGCGGCGAGCTGCTACTGGTAAGTAGGCAGGATTTTCAGTGCGCCGGCATTAGAGGCGATTGATTGGCTATTGGGAAACAAAGCATGGGGCAATCGATTGGATACTGAAAGCAGAGTTTTTCAAATTTCGGCGGGGTTTTTCAGCAGGCTAGGTGCCAAGTGCAGGTTTGGGTGGGGAGCGCAGAAATGGGAGTTAGGGAAGCTACGTGACAGAGCCCAGGTAAGCACGGAAGGGTGACGTAGTTTCCAGGCTTAGGGAGGGATGGGCGTGTCCGAGCTCCCAGCCAGGCAACCGGCCTTACAGTTTCCTTTACTATGTTTTGCAGCCTCTCCTACAGTGTGCTGACCGTTTTTCAAGGCTTCACAGTTGCCTTGCTGCTTTTCCAGCCTCTACCAGCCACCTCTTTCTAAAGCCAAAATGCCACATTTTGGCTTCTGTACATAAACCAAAACTTCCACTTCTAGGTACTAATGTCTTTCTCAGTTATCTATTGTTGCAACCAAGGCATTCCCCAAATATAGTGGCTTAAAACGTTCATTTGTGTATGTGGGTTAGAAAATTTGGGCTGGGCTCATTAAGGAGGAACTTCTGCTGGTCTTGGTGGGCTCATGTAGAATCTGTAGTCTTTAACGCTTAGCCAAGAGGCTTGGCCTCAGCTATTGGCTGGCTGTTGAGAAGAATACCACAGTGACCAGGCCACATGTTTTTCATTATCAAGCCAGCTAGTCTGGACTTGCTCCCACAGTGGGAATGGCAGGAATTCCAAGATCATTCACAGAAGAGAAGCTCCAAAGTACAAATACTTCTCAAGTCTCTATTTGTGTTACATTTACTATTGTCGCATTGGCCAAAGCAAGTTACCTGGCTAAGTCTAGACCAGCGTGGGTGTGGGAAGGAATTACTCCCAGGCTTACACTGAAGGAAGTGATGGGTTCAGAGAAGTGGGAACAATGTTGGCACCATTAATGCAACAATCCATTGGGCTTATGTTAAATAGAGTAGACTATAATCTGACACATAGAAGGCCTATCAAACTTCTAGAGGAATTGCATCAGCAAAAGGGCTGCCAGCTTGCAGAAAAAAAAAAACAAACATGAAGTTTTCTCAGATTGCAAATTTAGAGTGATTGATTATGTAGCTAGCTGATGCAAACATCATAAATTCAAGTAATGACTTAAAATTTGGAAAATAGAATTTACCAAATATCGAGACTACATACATTTATGCATGTGATTTTTGGAGGCTGAGCTATCAAAAATGCAAGAGGATGGAAAGAAAAATACTTCTGAGATTAGGCAAACACAGTAAAAATAACAAAAATGGATACTACCTAACATTTATGGGGTATTGATTATGTGGCAGACACTATGCTAGTAGCTTTTCATGGATTATGTCATTACATCTTATAAAAATTGAAAAATTAGTATTAACTAAGATAATTAAAAAAATTTTTTTTTACATCTAGGAAACATGATCTGCTTAGTATAATGTAAAATCTGGCCGGGCGCGGTGGCTCAAGCCTGTAATCCCAGCACTTTGGGAGGCCGAGGCGGGTGGATCACGAGGTCAAGAGATCGAGACCATCCTGGTCAACATGGTGAAACCCCGTCTCTACTAAAAATACAAAAATTAGCTGGGCATGGTGGCACGTGCCTGTAGTCCCAGCTACTCGGGAGGCTGAGGCAGGAGAATT